>JAECUM010001118.1:0-39804 GCA_016617855.1 Megalonaias nervosa
TGATGTTTGTATAATCAATAAGAATGTACCAGATGTTTTAAGTAAAGGTCTGTTTGTATAAACAATAGAATGTCCCCAATGTTTAAAGTAAAGGTCTGTCTATAATCAGTAAGAATGCACCTGATATTGATATTTGTATAATCATTAAGAATGTACATGATGTTTGTATGAACAATAAGAATGTACCTGATATTTGTATAATCAATATGAATGTACCTGATGTTTGTATGATCATTATGAATGTACCAGATGTTTTTAAGTAAAGAACTATTTGCATAATCAGTAAGAATGTACCTGATATTTGTATAATCCATAAGTACCTGATGTTTGTATGAGCAATAAGAATGTACCTGATGTTTTAAGTAAAGGTCTGTTTGTACAATCAATAAGAATGTACCAGATGTTTGTATGATCAATAAGAATGTACCTGATGTTTTGTTGTTGTTGTATGGTTTAAAGCCATTTTTCAGCACATGGCGGCCAGTATTAATGGTGGAGGAAGAACCTGGGAAAACCCCGGAAAGAACCACCAACCCACGAGAAGCTACTGGAAAGCTTTCTCACATACCCACATTGGCCGAATCCGAGACTCGAACCCATGCAGACAGAGGTGAGATGGCAATGATCCATAACGGATAGCACTTTAGACCACTCGGCCACTCGGGGCCCCACCTGATGTTTTAAGTAAAGGTCTGTTTGTATAAACAACAGAATGTCCTCAATGTTTTAAGTAAAGGTCTGTCTCTATAATCAATAAGAATGTACCTAATATTAATATTTGTATAATCAATAAGAACATACCTGATGTTTGTATGATCAATAAGAATGTACCTGCTGTTTTAAGCTGTGCCATACAAAATGTTAGGACTGAAAATTGTCATGAAAGCTGAAGCAGGTTCCAATAAAAAAAATACTGAATAGTATTTCCCTGGGAAATGTGTGTGTGTGTGTGTGTGAGAGAGAGAGAGAGTTCAAGAAATTTTGCCACATATATAAGTGAAGCACATCCAAATTGTCTGAAAGAGTGATGCCCAGTTTAGACCCTGAGTAGCTACTCAATGAAATTAGAATCTAAGATATTAAAGATCAAATTCTCTTGTAATTTATTCCATTGATTTAGCAGATCAACAAAGGCAAATGGCAACCTAATGAAAAAACACCTAATGTTCCCTTAGAGATGCTCAAAATTTAAACAATAAACCTTCTTACCATGTGATGAAAACTTCCCAATCACATAAACATTCTAAGTTCATCTGGATCATTAACATGAAGTTTTCCTTCTGACTTTTCAAAGTTCTCAAGCAGTTTATGATTATTGTTGTTGTTGTAGGGATTAACGCCATTTTTCAGCACAAGATACATGGCAGCAGTATTAATGGTGGAGGAAGAACCCAGGAAAACCCTGGAAAGAACCACTGACCCATGAGAAGCTCCTGGCAAACTTTCTCACATACCCACATTGGCTGAACCCGAGACTTGAACCCATGCAGACAGAGGTGAGATGGCAGTGATCCGTAATGGTGAGCGCTTTAGACCACTTGGACACATGAGGCCCCTTATGATTATTGCAAAAGATAAAACAGGAAATGGACTAAATTTCAAGCCCTTCTTTATAAATCTTTGTCAATAACTATGATCTGGTGGGTTTTTTTCATTAGCATTGGTCTCTAGAACAATTTTGATGATTTGCCTCTAGATTAAAATAAAACATGTTACATGCACCAACACCAATATACACTTCTTGTCTGTTAAAGTGTATGTGTTTGCTTATTCATTTCAAGTAAGCATCATGCCAAAATTTACAAGCTTGGGACATTAAAGCTTTCCCTTAAGAAGATAATTTTCCATTTGTTTACACTGACCAAAAAACAAAAAAAAAATAGAAGGGGTCTATTCTAGTATACACAGTTGCAGAATTTATGCTAATTTCTAAAGAACTGTGCAAAAAAGCCTCAACTGGATGCATGAAAATCATGCATATTGTTTACTAATGTCTTCATAAAATCCTTTATTTATTTAGAAAAATTCCCCTTTTTATGAAGAGGGAAATCCATCCCCACCCCCAATTTTACAGGTCAAGAACAGACCCTGAATAGAAAAATTCTATGCCAGTTGTTTCTATGCCATATTGAAAAGAAATCCGCTGGTATTTATTGAATATATATGAACTAGAAATAAGAATTTTGAAGTCACTACAAGATATTTCATCCTCATCAGCTGTGACAAAACTATTGCACTCACTACATAAACCAAAACTTACACCACCCTGAACTACAAAAGAAAATAATTGAGAATAAAGAAAATTTCACAATTCTAACATTTTTAAAACGGTTGTTTACCTGACTTTTCCATTAATTTAAAGTTAAATATATATAGAGATGGAACCCAAAAATGTACAGCTACAAAACAGTGACAAGGTTAGGTAGAAGTCTACTTTGAGAATTCAGGTTTGGAAACTGCTGGCTCAAGAGCTGGTCAGTTGTGCATGATATGCATGACCATATGACAACCAATTCTACATGTCTGCATTGACATTTTCAAATTATCTACACTTGGATAAAATCTATACACACCTAAAGTACATGTACATAGTATATATGAACTTGTGGCATTTTATTTACACATTTTGTCTTGCCTGCTTGTCTGCATGACAATCGATCTTGATGGAGATGTTAAAATGAAGGGATGTGTAGAACTTACAAGGCAATGCAAACAGATTCTGCATTTTAAATATGACAGCAACTCATCCATACAAACTACCTCTTCGTCTGGGGATTTATTTGATGATACTAAAAAACTATAACAGAAAAGCAAATCACAATTATTGTGCTATGATCTTTACCAATAGGTGAATGGAGGGTAAAATGCACGAATATGCAGGCCAATGTTAATTAATTCTGTAATTAAAGTATCAGAGATATCCCTCATCTGAGTGGGGGCTTGTAACCACTCAGAAACCTGAACCAAAAACTACAGGTAATGAAAGTTCAAATGACCATGACTTTACTTATGGATACAGTGATGATCAGGGGTACATTTATGTGAAATAGTAAGATTTACTCATTCTACAATCTAAATATGATGGCTATCATTATCTTCCCCTAGGTGTCGGACTTATTAACATATAGAAAAATTAGAACCAAAACCTTCTTAAACATTTTCAACAGTTTCAAATCATTCTGACCTTTCCTGAGGGGGAAGGGAAGGGGCACACATACACTGATATGGATTGATGACTACATTAAAACCTTAACTATTGAAGATAACAATGATGAAAACAATACCTAAATGAAAGCCATCTTGGTCTTACCTATACTGAAGCAGGCATTACAAAAAAAAATTTAATTCTGGGCTGCATGTTATTTAAAACTAACAATGCAATCTTACTAATTCAGAAGGAATTTGTACGAGTTAAGTATTTTTATACACAGGTAATTTCTATTCACATTCTGCACTACATTCACATTCAAATGCCTGATCTGTCTACCTTTTTTAACTTAAGAGTAAAGGAGCAGGATTGACGACTTTACCAAAAAAGCGATAGCCTAACAACAAATGCAGTAGTGACTCACAAAAACAACAACTTTTCATCCACAGCACAAATGTGTTCATGCAGGTATATAATGAATACGTGTATTATGTGATATGTTTAACATATATACTTGCTTACAAGTCAAGTCCAAATACAACATTGATCCTGATCTGCCATTGCATACTGTACCTGCTCAGAATTATAAGATGGCAGATCTGGATCTATTCAGTTTGCAACCAGACTGGACCTGTGCGCAAGAATATATGATATGGAAACTTACAGACTATAAATTTTAAGTTCCAATACTACCTCTCTACATTATAAATTATAATATCTACAAAATTATTCCGGATTATTTTAATACTGCTTCATATTGCCACACAACATACTGTACACATCTGTACCAAATACCTTCACTCATGCCGCAAACCAGAATTTTGCAGAATGCTGTCTCACCTATTCAAGAAAGGCTTATTCAAAATACCTAGCAAAGTTACTGGAGAATAAAATCTAGGTCACAGTTACCTCCTTTAGCCTGTGATGAACTGCAACCTCCATGAATATAACCATAAACTTTCTTAACTGTACACTGAACAGAGTAAAACTGCAAATCGTTAATGTCTGCAACTATGCCAATTCTATGCCATTTTAAACGCGATACATGTTTTGCATATGCTTTGCAAGAGATATAAAAAAAGATCATAAACAGAAAAAAAACAACAGAATGAGGAACAATAACTTCCTGATTATACTGAACCAAGTAAAAAGGGATTTATAATAAATGACCACTGGGGCCAGGTTGGGGAATATGTGTTCCGCAGAATGTGCTGTTACACCTGTGAATGTCATTAAGACAATAAAGGGGAGACAACTGGAATCCTTGCATATCTGGCTGCAACCTGACCAAACATTTCCTTGAAACAATCATCTAATCAGATTATAAAAAACTATCAAAACTTTAACACAGGACCTAAACACTATTTGCAATGATTATGAAACCACTGTGGTTGTCACTGCCTGAAAATTGATACTTATGTCTCACCATTTACAGGCAAGACAAAAGGTTTATCATGTCAATGCTGTGGATTCTCACAAAACTTTGAGTGATTTTTGTGCAATCATACCAAATAAAACAGGTTATTAAAGCTAGGGTTTGAACTCCAGGCAATTTCTCAACATATATGGCAACAGTGATAATCTAACTTGAACACTGTTAGCAAACAAAAAAAACAGAACCACAAATCTTTATATTTTTCTTACAACATGCTAAAAATATATTTTGATAATGTATTTTTTCTCGTCTTACAACTGTACATATTATCTAATTTATATTCAATATGAAGAAGAATCATTTTTTTTCAACTTGGGCAAAATTAATTATGCTGTAAATTCTACATGGAAAGCAAAGCTAACCTCAAAAAGCAAATCTGAATGTTTTCCCTGGCAATTAATGGCTGTAATATTTAGTTGATTTAATCTATCTAAATACATAAAAACAAAATTAATGAAAATATTTTTTTTGTAACTATGGGCATTACAACTACAGATTTAAAATGAAATAGAAATTTAAATCTCACTTTGCCTCAATAGTCTGAATTTGACAGCAATTTAAATAGAATATTTAAATCTCACTTTGCCTCAATAGTCTGAATTTGACAGCAATTTAAATAGAATATTTAAATCTCACTTTGCCTCAATAGTCTGAATTTGACAGCAATTTAAAAGCAATATTATCTGCATTTATATTTTGGTAATAAATTAATTCCATGAATGACTCAAGGTGGAATACGATTAATCAAAATAATGCTTAAAATCAATACAAAGTACAAAATCTATTCGATATTTTGAGTGTGCTGATATTTTCACCGCACAACAGAAATTTCCTTAATGAACTAAATCTGTTTAAATTTTGTCTCAAAGACTGTCTGTTGAAAACAAAAATTAAAGACTATATGATTCCAATGCAAATGTTTTTCTTGCAAATAAAAACAATATAATCTTTTATATTTTATATTTTAAGCATTTCTAAGAAAATAAGAGAATTAAAATTTTTAAAAAATCATTTTGTGCAATGACTTTACATCATTAGAACAACTGACTAGCTATTTCAAATGGTAAGGGACTGATTGGGAGGTGGGATTGGGGAAGCAGTAAGCAGAAAGCAGATGGACAAAAGAGGTCCAAAAGAGAGTAAGATAAATATACCTTAGCCTGTCAGAAAGCATGAAAAGAAAAAAAAAAACAGACTAAGGATAGAATGATCAAATATTACACTGAACAAAGAATTTTATTTTTTTGTGTGCGACACCTATAAATAATCCTAAGAAATAGCAAAATGAACTTACCCTGGGAATCAATTCACATTTTATTTTCTCCTGTGCAATAATTTTGTATGTCATGCAGGGTTAAGTTCTTTGCATGGTTTGCAACATTACTGTCATGAAAAAATGTATTAAGTTCTTCAAAGACATGTACAAATAAACACATAAACTGAACTTTGTGATGTCAATACATATTAAATCTTAACAAGCGGAGGAATGACAGCTAACCATGTCACACTGAATTCTCATTATGAACACAGATAACTGCTAGCTAGTGTATTAACATCATCAAGTTTCAAAAACAGTAAACTCATATTTTTTCATTCATCTGGAAATTAAATACGTAAGCAAATTCAAAGTCAAGTGATGCAACTAATGAGATATCACTGTCTACTAGTGTTATTAGGATGAAGTTATTTGTCATTACAAATAAGAAACTACTTGTCATATGTCAGACTGTGTGTTAATACAAATGAAAATCACTAGTCATAGGCCAGGCTGTGTGTTAATACAAATAAAAAATTACTTGTCATAGGCCAGGCTGTGTCAATACAAATAAACACTGACCTGTCATAGGCCAGGCTGTGTGTCAATGCAAATAAAAAAATGACCTGTCATAGGTCAGCATGCCAATACTGATGCCAATGCCTGCATCAATTTAAATAAGCTCTTGTTAGTTTCTGAATAGTTAAACTAATTATGTTGGGTAAACGAATCAAACCTGCATGTTAATCTCACCATCCTATTTCACGAACAGGTGGAATAACTGGCTCTTTGCCACAGTCTCTATGTGCCAGCCAAAAATTGTTTGAAGATGTCAGAGCCATTTAAACAAGAAACCAGCCAAGGTACGTAGGCTCTACCTCATTATCACTAACAGACTATGTCATTTTTGTACAGTTTGCTTATAGTAAAATTATAGAATAAAATCCTGATTCAAATCAGATCAAAGTTAAGTTTTTGCCTGTTTTCTTGTCCAAACAGCTCTGATTATTTCAAACACTTCAATAAATTATTTCAATCAGCTGAGATGTAAAGCTAAAACAGTAAAACCTGTCTTGTGCAACCTTTGCTATGAGTGACCATTTGCCATTTACAACCACAACTGTAATGCAGAAATGAATTTTATTGTATAAATGCATTGTCATGAGCAACCACCTGCAGAATGCAACCAATGACCATGATTTTTAGGCAAAATATGCATTTTAACATTGCAATGAATGAATGCATCACAAATAAGGAGATAAACACCACTGACATTGATTTAATCCTTTGTAACCATGACTTCTTAGAAGGGTCTGCAGGCAAAGTGTCAACTGTTCCAAACAAGACTGCTATGAACAACTATATTGCAAAAACAGAGACAAACACCACTAATCTTTATCTAACCCTTGGTAATCAAGACTGCTTAAAAATAAAGACTGTTCTAAACAGACAAAAACAAGGGCTGCCTACTGGTTTCCTAAATTTTGCATGTCATGCAGTAGTAGTGTCGTTTGTTCTAGACTGTAAACCAGACTAAATTTTACTAACTGCCAGTATAGTGCCAAAATCATGTGAATATCTATTATGTTTAATCATTCCTTCTTCAAGGGGAACAGCTGTGGATGTACATAGCTAATTCAAAGGTTTATACTGTTTTCTGTCTTCTGTGAAAACAAGCATGACACCAATAAAGTCATCATGAAAAATCTTTTTAAAGGGTTTCACTGTTTGAGTTGAGTACATTGTTTTTCTTCAGAGTTAATCCCTATACCAGGGTCTTAGACTTTAATGCTAGTAAGTAAATAGTCTTTAATGCTAGTAAGTAAAAATTCCTTTCCAGATTTGATCAAAACTGTATAAGGGACGTGTCGTTTCCTGTTCATTGTGACATCAGAGTCATTACAATCCACATACCAAGCCACTGTACATTCACCTCAGTGTAGCTGGTTACACCTTTTGTTTATAATCTGTAATGAATATGGTAAATGAGATCTTTATCTTTAATAGCAAGTGATAATCATTTTCCAGATTTAACTGTCACTGTAATAGGGACGTGTTGCTTGTTTTAATGTTACCGCCATTTCAACCCATACACCAAGTCATGATGTCATTGGTGAATTAGGTCTTTCGCTGCTGTCCCTAAATAAATGTACTCTGTTTCTGGACAAGTTAATTGTGTCTTTTGATTTAATTCATTGTTGTGTGTGTGTGTGTGTGTGTGTCTATATATATCTTAAGCCTCATAAAAAAATCCTATGGTCATCGTTAGAAATGATCACTTAAAAGTGATAAATGGAAAAATTCTAACACCAGACAACAGAAATAATATCACTGAAAGAAGTGAAAAAGGGAAGACTGCAGGCAAAATCGCAGCCAGTTTAAATGTTGGTATAACTCAAATTCAGGATGTTATAAGAGACAAGGATTTCATTAGAAATGAAAGTCAGAATGGTGTACAGGCAGAGAGGAAATATGATAAGGTATGACGGACGTTTGTGTTGCCATGAGTTAAAAAATAAATAAACCATTAAGTGGAAAACCGTTTCAGGAAAATGCAATTATTGTATCAGCAGAACCAAGTTATAATAACTTTACTGCAATATATGGGTGGCAGTAGAACTTCAAGAATCAATACATTACAGCTAGAATACTCAGTGAAGAATCAGCTCATGTAAGTTGTCAGCTGATGACTAGAAAAAAAAAAAGACTACCATCTATCACTGAAGGATATGTGCTTTATGACAATGAAGGATATTTGCATTGTTACACTGAAAGATATATGCCATGTAACACAGAAGGATATGTTCTTTGTTACACTGAAGTATATGTGCTTTGAGACTTTTTCAATGCCGATGACATAGACTCTCTTTCATAGAAGATTCCATGACAGATCACAAGCACAAAAAGAGAATGTTCACAAATGGGGTAAGAAAGCAAATGAGAGGTTGGCACAATTGCTAGAAAAAGTAGTACAACAGGAGAAAAACTTTACTCCTTTTTTATAGGCAAGTTGCATAATCCATGATTTTTTAGATTAGATGGGTGTCACCTATGAATCCAACTGAAAATTTTGAATGACTTAGGACATCTTTTGTAACTACTGGTGACTGGCAACAGTTCACAATAAAATGATGTGGAAAAACTGAACAATTTTGCTTACTGTAAACAAACGCAAGGCACACTCAGACATCCAGTTCACCAATGTAAAGTTGGTGCTTCTGCATCCATATACCAGACCAAAACTATACGCTGTGATAATAAACTATCAAGAAACTGTTACGATTCTTGCAAAAATGAATGACTGCTCTACAACAACTAAGGAAGCAAAAAATGTCAGTTCTGGATGTCATTATGTGGATTAAGTCTGTGTGGGATGCTCTGGTGGCATACACCATTGAAAGGTGTTTTGCTAAGAGTATTTTTTCTGCTAGTGTTCAGGTCATGAATCCAGAGAGTTAAAAGACTGAGCAAGACATGCATCCATCAGAAGAACCATTTCTGAATGGCATGACATTGGAAGAATTTGCAGATATGGATCACTTTTTGGAAACTTCAAAATACTGTGTTATGGTCTGAGTGGAGAGGGATATATACTTCAGAACAGTAGTGGCAATGAGCCATTGGTTGACAAAACTCAACCTCAGGATGTTCCACATGCTTCAGTCATGAAACGTGTAAATAATATAACAGACTACGCTTTGCAACACTGCAATTCCAAAATTTTGCTTCTGTGCAAAGAGATGTAGATACATGTTTAGAGCAATCAGCTGAGTAAACAATGTGAACAAAAAAGTATATTTGCATTCATCTGACAAATATGTGCTTTCACACTTTACAGGCATGATGGGTAAGTTTACATCAGGTAAATGTGCAATACACACACAGGATGAGTAAGCATTATCAAAGGTAACTGCAATGTATATGATATATTTGAAATAAATCTGAAATTTATAGACACATAAAATTAATTTCTTGACAGGATAAATAAATACCAACATAGTTAATATTGCAATTCATACATGAATACCTGTACACAAGACCTATAAAATAAAGAAGTTAATGTTTTATTTCCGATGTACACCTTTATTGCTATGTACAATTATTTTCATGACAAAGGATTGTGAAATTACAAACCAACACTTGACTTTGAATCTCTGATACACTGGATGGTGAAATTACAAATCAAGATGCTCGTCTATGAATGTCCGTGACATAGGATGGTGAAATTATGAATCAAAAGTACTTGATTATGAACACAGTTTCATATTTTTCAAGAAATCAAAATCAAGGTGCAAAATCAAGCTCCTTATCAAGCAAAGGCGGCAAGTTTTGTAAACCATCCTTTTAACATGCCTGCAAGAAACAGAAAATGGCACCCTGGGGGGGGGAGGAGAATATGAAATAAACATGAGAAAAAAACCAACAAAGAATTCATCTTCAGCATTTTGTGAAATACATACCTTTAAATTAGGAGACTGTGTTTGGTCTATAATGAATTTGGTTACAATACCAAACTGGAGATCTGTAGGAAAATTGTCCCTGAAAAAAGAAGAAAAATTCCTATACTGACTGATACTACATTGGATACATGTGGCATTTATTTGCCATTTACAACACTGCAAAATCATCATATCACATTAACCCATTGTAATCCCTAATACAATAGCTTTTCATCATTATAACACAGTAGTAGGGGTACATCACCACCTACTGCATTAAGTGCTGAAGTATGTTATAATGACAACTGCAAACTAAGATATACTGAGAACTCCATAATATATGGAACTGTGGTATAGCAGGTACTATCACAATTTGTTAAATAAAAGTATTTTGAAAAGAAAATGAAGAAATAAGATGAAGTTTTACATTGTTTTCTTTCAACCCTTATTGTAAATTTAGGGTCAACAAAATATTATGAGAAGTCTTTTAGTAAAAGCACCATGCTAATATGACCATTTATTCAGGAGAAGAAGCGATAACAAGATTTTCAAGATGGCTGATGTGGGAGCCATAATACTGGATGTTAGATCAGCGCCATTTTCAATTAGGACCAAACAGAAATCAAAAGAAGTCTTCTGGTGAAAACACCATCTCCACATCTGGAGTTGTAGTGACAACAAGATTTTCAAGACGGCTACTGTAGTGGCCATATTTGATCTCCGATTAGGAACATTTTCATTCAGCACTAAATGGACATGAAAAAAGAAGTCTTTTGGTAAACCTCATGTCAATATGACTTTCCGTTCTGGAGGAATAGCAATAACAAGATGTGGCAGCCATACTGGACATCATAAGAGCAGCATTTCATTGAAGTCCAACTAGATAGTGCAAGTTTTTGGATAAAACCCCACATCAATGTGACCATGTTCAGGAGGAATTCTGATAAGATTTTCAAGATGGCTGTCATGGTGGCCCTATTGGATATCAGATTGGCACCATTTTTTTTATACAGGACCAAAAGATATCACAAATCTTTCAGTGACAACCCCATGTTAACATGAACATCCATGCATGAAAAGCAATAATAATTTTCAAGATAGCTATGTAGCCATACCGAATTTCAGAAAGGTACCATCTTCACTTAGGACCAACCAGCCATCATAAGAACTATATTAGCAAAAATACCATGTCGATATGACAATCCATTCAGGAGTAGTGATGATAATAAAAAGATTTTCATTGATTTGGTGGCCATGAGACATCAGATCGGCAGCATTTTCATTTAAGACAACTGGACATCAAGAGAAATCTTCTGATGAAAACAAGTGACATTAATGTGACTTTGTTCAGGAGGAGTTGTGATAAAATTTTCATGATGACTGCCATAGTGGCCATATTGGATGTCACCATAGTGGCCATATTGGATGTCAGATATGGCACCACTATTAAAAAGACCAACTAAACATCATAAGAAGTCTTTCAGTGAAAACCCCATGATATACCCATCCATGTATCAGAATTAACATTAACCAGATTTATAGGATGGCCAATGTGGTGGCCATACTGGATGTCAGATGGACACCATATTCATTTAGGGCCAACTAGATGTCTCAAAAGTCTTTTAGTGAAAACTCCGTGTTATGACCATCCATTCAGGAGAAGTAGCAATAACAATATTTTCAACATGGACACTGCTGTGGCCATAATGGATGTCCGAGCAGCACCAATTTCACTTTGGACCATATAGGCCATGAAATGAATGTGTGTGTAAAGTTTCATGGCAATCCTCCAAGTAGTTTAGGTGTAGAAGCAATAACACATTTTTTCTGACAGAGAGACAATGTACAAAATATCATCCCATAAACTCATTTGGTCTATGACAAGTAGAGCTGATTAATAATCAAGTTACACAACTCTCTCAAAAGGATTTGAGATGATGTCTACTGTAAAGATACTGCAACTTAACCTCACTGTAAGGTCATCATGTTCTATCTGAATGTTAGGTGAACTAATCCTTAGGATGTATACAAATATATTAAACTTTAAGACAATGTATGCATAGATGAAGAAACATTAACTTTAAAAATAAATTATTCTTATGGACTGGGTACATTTATGCAGGTGATTTCATAAAAAGTGCTTCCATTCAGCCAACCTCTATTTATATCACAGCATTTTTTTTTTTTATTAAACCCACTGGAAGCAAGCAAGGATCTGTACTGGACATAACAAAAAGTGACCCAGACCAGACTCAGAGCATCTCAAGATTTCAACATTTAAAAAACAAAAGAAAAAAGGAATTCATGCAGCGAAGAAGTTTTCTTCTACTATAATTAGTCTTGAATGTGTTTAAGAGAATGAACTTATCAATAGGTGTGTGATACAATCATTATAATGCTGCTCATGGGAGCCATATGATATACTGCCTTATAGTGAGACTACCTTATAATGAGGTACATGCTATAGTACTCCCTCACTACAAGGAGATGATGCATATACATTTACTCTTATGTTATAATGAAGGACCTTATAAAGTGGGAGTGCTGCAGTTGGTTTCAAATAAATAAGAAGTTGAATTTGAAAGGGGCTCAATAGAACAAAATGAAAACAATGCTATATACCTTCCATATAAATGACAAAAAATGTAACGTAAGTTCTTTACACAAATTTTAATTATGACATAACCATTTTAAGTGTCTTGATATCTGCTATTGCAGACAAAATGGTTTGTTTTCAATCTCAAGACTGTCATGCACAAAAAGAGTCCCTTGATAAAAATGATACTCTATTAGCAGAAAAGATTTTTCAGGAATCCAAAAGTCAATTTCTTCAGTCATTTTATGTTTGTTAACTGCAAAGTATTGTAACCATCTCTGATATTACACCTCTTGATAAAATGTTAGCAACAGGTTCCATACACACTGATCATGACATAGGCGAGGGCAAAAGAGAGTAAGAGAGACTCAATTATTGCCTAACAGTTGGGTGAGGGGGTGGGGTGCTAACAACTTTTTTTGATATATGATTATTATGATCTTCCTTGTCCTACACAAATATATATCTAATGTATTTGGATATATATAGATCTCAGATATGAATAAGTCATTCACATTCAAGAAACTGATGACAGTCTTTTAATATAAATTCACATTTTCATGTATCAGTAAAGTTGCAGTTACTTCCCTTTATAAGGACAGACTGTGTATTCATTGTAAGCAAACACTAACAAGTTACAATTACACTGATAAACCACTAAAGCCAAAACCCAACATATCTGCACTGGTTGATTCTAAGAGCAATTTTCAATGTCCCCATACACTTCTCTGTCAACAACATACTGCAATAACTTCACTACAGCCCGAATTGTAAGATAAAAGATAATAAATTCAACGTTTTATTTGAATTTTCAAGTCATATTCAATTGTATCTGTGCAATTGTTCAAGATGTTTCTGCAGATTAGCCAAAAGCAAAACATAGTTGTCTACAGTGTGATTCTGATGAAAAATAGGCTGACACTAAATACAGATATTACTGTGATGTCTGCACTTTTTATGTATTGTGATTGGCTAAGGCAATTAATTTGACACATAGCTTGTGTTGTCTTGCCAGAGGACTATTAAGTTCTCAACAGCTGTAAAAATAAATACAGCATTGCTGTTGAGTAAGCACTTAATTATGTTTTCATAGAACAGCTGTAAAAATAAATACAGCATAGCTGCTGAGTAAGCACTTAATTATGTTTTCATAGAACAGCTGTAAAAATAAATACAGCATAGCTGCTGAGTAAGCACTTAATTATGTTTTCATAGAACAGCTTGCAGGCATTACCATGAATGTCACCCAACTCTTTTCACATCTGAATAGAACAGGGCATATCTGATTTATGATGATTATACTGAAACTGAATTTTAAAACAGTTCAAACACAAATTTCACTTGACAATACTTTAGTTCATATAGTTTCTAACCTTTTCCAACATTTTCTTTGGTCAATATTTTGTTGGATATTATTTACTGAGAAAATATTCTGAAAGAGAAAATCAAGCACTAAAAATACTCTCTTTTGAACATTTGCAACTTGATGATTCCAAATTTCTGTGCACTAACGGCCATTCTCAATGAGAAAATAAGCGATATATCTGGCTTTCTGCTTGTGATATTTTAATGTTAAGCGAGTAGAAACCTCTCTTTCTGCCCATTTGAATACAAAAAAAAATGTGATCCACACCTGTCTCTGGATTGTACGTTGGTTTGCAATCTATCAGGGTGCACTACAATGAGGGATTCGTGTACTGAAAAACTCCAAGATACCTAAATTGGTAGCAAAAATATTTCCTTACATGTCAAAGTAACATAATCACAAAGGTACTTATAAGTGCAAAATAAAAATCTTTGTCTTGACCTTGACCTTGAACTTAATACCATGAGTAGAAAATCACTGAACTTGTCTCAAACAATGTACCCACATTCTAAGACTTGTCAACTATATAATTAAATATTTTTTGGAGGAAATAGAAGTTTTTTTTAAGTGGCATAAATTAAGATATTCTTCAGGTACATGTGTTATCGAGCTTACAAGCCAGTACAGCCCAAATGCTGACACAGGACCTTTCCATTCAGCAGAGGCAGTGACAACACGATTTTGAAATTAGCCAACAAGCTAAGGAAACTGGAGGTCTGATTAGTATAATTTTCATTTCAGAAGATATCAGCACCTTTGTCATTCAAACCAACAAGAAAATTTTAAGAATTCTAGTAGTGAAAATTCCACGTCAACATGATCACCTGTTGAGGAGAAGCAGTCATATGGATTTCAAGAACCATCAAAGCAATATTGGATCTATGCTTGGCAACATTTTCATTTAGGACCAACAAGGTATCAGAAAAAGTCCCAAACCCCATTTTGATATGACCATCTGATTAGGAGAAGTAGCAGTAACAAGCTTGTCAATATGGCCACCATGATGTCACAGCCATACTGGATGCCACAGAGGCAACATTTTCATTTAGGACCAAGTAGACAGCATATAAAGGCTTTAAGTGAAAACCTTATGTTGATATGATGATACACTCAACAGGGATTAATATAAAGACAACAACTTATGCTTGTGGATGCCAGAGCCTAGATCATTCTTTATGATTAAGGACATTTTCTACTGATAAAATCATAATTCACAGAGAATTTACACTATGTAATAAAATGTTTAATGTTACTTACCTAACACAATCGAGACTTCTCTGCACTTTAGCATGGACAGAGCCCAAAATCTCAGATCCTAACTTGTTAAGCAGACGAGACAACAACACGTATAACCAGTCATTGAGATCCCCCTTGTGCAATGTAATCAGATCTACTAAAGTCTCTAAAAATATACTAAATACCTGCAACAAAAAAAATACATCATACTTTAGCAAAGAAAACAAGAATGTGTACAGAACAAGAAGCAAGTGCAAACTAAGCCAAAAATGGCTGAAACTTGGTCAAATTTTGATTTATACGATGAGAATTTTAAAACTAATCTGACTTTTGTTAAAATGAAAGCCTAAACAATGACTGTAATCAATTAAGTCTTGCAGAAGATACTGAGTGGCAACACAATTTGGGAAGTAAAGAATGGATGCATCTGGTCGACAGATAGATGGAAGGACAGACAGACATGGGTAACAGTTTATGCCTCCTTTGTTGAATATATCAGTCACAAATAAATTATGATCAACTTAAAGAGCATAAATTAAAAGTAAGAATTAGATTCCTCATATGAGCAACTCATGATAATTTTCTGTCTAAAAATTAGTCATCTGCTCAGAAATGCAAGGAGTGCACTTAGCAAAACTAAATCACTTGCTTCATGCAGCCGGCCTCACAGCTAAATTTTTCAAAATTGCCATCTATATGTGTTCGTGATTTAGATATTTAATGTACCTGTAACAATTTCAGTCATATTGCCATGTATGTGCAGTGTGGCGGTTTATAGCAGAGTCTAGCACTTCGCCATCATGCTGCTGACATGTAGCATCATGTTCCACCCAGTCACATTATCCCTACCACCGACCATAGGCTGACCAGTCCTAACACTAACCTCTTAATGCTGGGCACCGAGCAAGGCAGCTGCTAGTACCATTTTTAGAACTCTTTGGTATGTCTCGGCCAGGGTTTGAACCCACGACCTCCAGCATCCAAAGCAAATGCAGTAACCACTCAGGTCACCAAAGTGGTAGGTTACTTGATACTTCACTGGTAGTGCCATCTGTAAGCTAGTTTTAAGATGATATAATAGCAACTGTGCTTATCCATCCTGATTAGTAAACAATTAAAATTTTAATTCTTTAAGTGAAGGTAATTTAATACTTCAATAAAATCTAACTTTTTGGCAATAATTTGTCATTAAAATAGAAGAATTAGTCTAAAGGATAACAAAAAGCCCAATTAGCAACAAATTACCAAATTTTACTTACTTTACTGTGAGGGTCATGAAACAGTCTAGTAAATATTTCTGTCAACTTCTTTAATTCTATCCTCCTGAAGTGGAAAAGAAACATAATTATGGCCCATTCAGTATAACTTATTCAACTGGGCCTAAACAGAGGAATGTTGCAGAACCAAAAGGGGATATATCCAAAATTAACGGTGTGGAATGCAAAAAAATCACACTCATCTAAGGACCTAAATAATGATACAGAACAGTGAAAAACTGAAATCGTTAAAAAAAGTTACCTCACAAAAAACAAATTACTGATGGACAGCAGGACATACAGAAATATGATTACTACAGGACTCCGATGACTTCATCAAAAGCCCTAACATATCGTATGTGTAAAGGCAACAATATTTAGTGGTATGTGTGGTTTGGTGCTATATGGGACAGCAACACAAGTAGGCTATTTAGTGCCAAGGCAATTGAAGTAAAGTGGTCTAGAGGCTGACAAAGATGACTTCAGAGTGGGAAGTCAAAAGATGAAGTCTTCACACACGTAGTCACTGCCATGTTGTGCAAGGCATATAGCCTTAGCCCAACCAGCTGTACAAGGGTATCAGCATCTACTGGAAGGTAACATGTGATGGAATGGCTTCACAACAAGGAGTCTCACTCTCTTCATGCAGACCTCTGAGCTATATTTGTCAAATTATAGGATTTTATAGGGCATTTGGTCTCAACAATACCAGGGCTATTATAATGCATTCAGTTTCAACAGTATGTTTTTTTTATAGGGCATTCGGTCTCAATAACATAAGGTATTTTATAGGGCATTTGGTCTCAACAATACAGGGGATTTTACAGGGCATTTGGTCTCAACAATATCAGTGCTATTATAGGGCATTTGGTCTCAACAATATCAGTGCTATCATATGGCATTTGGTCTCAACAATACAGGGGTTTTTATAGGGCATTTGGTCTTGACAATATCAGTGCTATTATGCGGCATTTGGTCTCAACAATACAGGTTTTTATAGGGCACTTGGTCTCAACAATACAGGGGTTTTTATAGGGCATTTGGTCTCAACAATACTGGGTTTTTTTTAATAGGGCATTTGGTCTCAATAATATAAAGTATTTTATAGGGCATTTGGTTTCAACAATATAAGGGATTTATAGGGCATCTGATCACAACAATATAAGGGGAAAATAAAGGGGTTTTATGGAAGAAATCATTAAAGCATAATAATGATGCATCCAAATTGGCCAATATCAATAATATAATGCATAAACAAGATAATTCAAACACATATAATCCTCAAGTGCTACTACTTTTCTCTACTGTATCGAGACAAATCATTCCGTATCTTTTTCCTCCCTTACTCTTAAAATATGGATTGTGCTACCCTTGCATAATTCCAGCAATACTTTAAAGATTTAGAATGAATTTTAGGGGAATAAGAATACCATAAATGGTATATTGCATGCCTGCTGTGTGCTTTACAGTCCTTTCGGTAGGTGCTAGTAGTCTGGTTGTATCTAAAGATTACTGAGAAACAGGTCTGAATGACCTTCACCTATGGACGAGGCACATAGTGTTGAATTATCACTCAGTGTGCAGAAATGATTCATTTCTTTTAAGACATGTGACCTTGACATTGGATCTGTATATGCCATAATCTATTTGTTTCTTTATTTACGATTAGTATGAGACATCCGCAGCATTTATCAGGGGACTTTCTCTAGAATCAGACATGATTTTGGTCTTCCATAAAAAAAGCTGAAATAATTTTACAGGGGGTTTGGGGGTCCTCCCTCAATGGGGTCTTGAAGGGCAGCGCCCCTGATCCGGGGGTTCAAAAACGCATTTTACAATCATAAAAAACTGAACCTGATGCAACTTATGATCATAATATAAAACAAAATAATCATTTGAAAAACTAATAAACTTACCAAAAATGTTCAACTTGAATAATTTCAATGTATTTATTGTCACATGAATTTGTTCTCCAATACTATGATGCTGAAATTATTTCATGTGCATGTCAGTGTTCACATCGTAATTAAGTCACATTAATTTGTCAATTTTTGCAGCAAACATATTATACTTCTCTCTTTTCATTACAAATCTGTAAAATAAACCAAGTACATCAACAAAAAAAACAAATAATCCCATACATTCACTTGTCTTTTTCTCTACTGGACAGAACCTATTGATATGCCAGTCGAGATCTTTTTGCCGCTTTGGCAAAGATTTCTTTAGACTTCCTTTTTGTCACCACTGACTTTTTTGGCTCAATGTGCAATCGTTTCTTTTCCTTCTCAACGAGAGCCTTTTCTTTTCAAGCTAGTACTTGTATAGGCGACATGCAGTATGCATATTCTGACAGATGGCTGCATCTGTTCTCTCATGCAAGAAATCTTTCTTCTTATAGTAGTTAACTGCACTTTTCCCAGATGCCTTCTGAGCTTCAATTTTTTCATATGCAGCTTCTTTTGTAGGTGCTGTTTCAAACTCTTCCAACCGCGATTACTGTAATTCAGATCTGTCTTGCAGAGGTCACAAAATGCCAGAACTCTAGTGTTCAGTTTTCTTATAAAGTGACCAACTAAATTCCCGTCAACTTTTTGCTCCAGCCATTCCCATTTCCATACGTTTTTTAAACCTTTATCTAAACTTTTCGTGTCATGGTCTCTCTCAACAACTCGGGACGCCATGTTTTGCAAGCATGCTTCTTCTTTCCACTGCCATCAGTTTCTATTACACAAAGATTCATTGGATGAATTTAAACTTTTGACCAATCAGAATACTCTTTACGAGAGTCATGTGCTAACTAATATACAGAACAAATACTTCACAAGGGTCATTGGGTAATGGGACCGGACAGACCGTTTTTTAAAAAACCGGATCGGAGATGATATAAAAACGGACTATATCAAGAAAAATCTGATTCAAGTCAGGAGAAAAGCGGAATTCCGTTTTAAAACGGAGAAAAATCATGTCTGTAGAATAAAAGAAATTCTGTCAAACCAATGAACTTGACAATATCCATTTAACCCAAAAATCAATAGGTCTTCCATACCTTGTCATCAAACCCACCCACAAACTTTGCTCAAAGTATGTGGTCTTGAACCAAAGTTATTATGCAAAACCATTTTTCTTCTTTCAGCATCAGTGAACATTGACCCCAAATTAAATAGGCTTCTTCCTGACTCAAAGTGTAAGTCATATACAACCTTGGGGATGGTATATAGTTGTTAACTGAAAAACTAAAAACTGTGCAGAAAAGTATTTTCCTTTCTTTTCTTTTTTTGGTGACTTTGACCTTGAACCTTTTTAAAACCCCAAAATCAATATGCTTCTTCCTTACATCAAGTGGAGCCATCCACAAAGAATGGTCCCTGTCAATGAGGTAGAACTATAATGTTCTTGTCAGGAAATTATTTTCTTTTTATTTTGAGACATAATGACCATGACTTTCTACCCCTAAATTGATTGGGATTATCCTTAGCCCAAATGCAAGCCATCCACAAGGATTGATAACTGCAGATAGTTGACAATGTAACTGTGCAGAAATGAAATTTGTAACAGATGGATGAATGGACAATGTTAAGCCTTATGGGATACAAAATAAATGTCTGGATTTTATAAGGATTCTAAATGAAATATGAAGATGGCTGGAATGACTGTTCATGCCATGCTAACTCTAATTGGCTGTAGATTTATGAACCAATTATAGGCTTGTGAAGAGTTTCACCTTATACAGGTTGCATCTTTGCAACTTTCAAAAGCTATGGCTACTCTGCATTAGTATTCCTGGCTCAGAATTGGAAAGCAGGGCTGATGGTTCAAATCCTGCCTTGACCAGTCCAGCTTGACTGACATGCCTCTGGAAAAGGCCTTTTATTCACACTGCCTTGGCATTAGTTTTCCATATGCTGATGTGCCATATAAAGCTAATAAACAAATCCATCAAAACTCTGGACAATCATTTCCCCTGATGTTTTAGAACTACAGCATATAACTTAGGACAGATTATGTGGTGATCTGATTTTAAAAAAATCCAAATGTATGCTATTTCTTTATTCTTTTTTTTGATGCATGTGACAAATATCGTAGTCATAAGTATTGTGACTTCTTCATTCTTTCCTTAGATACCGTTGACAAATATCATAGTGCCATAAGTATTGTGATTTCTTCATTCTTTCCTTCGATGCATGTGGCAAATATCAGTGTCATAAGTACTGTAATTTCTTCATTCTTTCCTTCGATGCATGTGACAAATATCATAGTGTCATAAGTATTGTGATTTCTTGATTCTTTCCTTAGATACATGTGACAAATATCATAGGTCGTAAGTACTGTGATTTCTAGATTATTTCCTTCGATGCATGTGACAAATGTCATAGTTTCATAAGTATTGTGGGCCTGTTAAAGCCATAAGAACTTTATGCTTCCACCAATGTAGTACAAATGTCATTTCAATATCATTATCATCCATTTATTTCAAAGAACATTATCATCCATTTATTTCAAAGTACCGATTCTAATGTCTAAGCTGTTAATAAAAGGTCAAATAAGAAACCAACCCTGTACATCTTATTATGAAAACAAAATAAAGAAAAAAAGTATCTTAAATATTTTAAAATGTAGTCCACTGATATATATTTCTAACATCAGTATGATTATATAAAGTTATAAACAAGCGAGTGTCAGACATGCTTAAATAAAATTTGAATTAATCTAAGTATATCATTACTGCTTATACTTACGTTAAGTATCTATTTTGTCTTAAAATGTTTTGTAAACATACAAGGCCTTCTTTCCTATCTTGGTAAGAACCACTTTGCAAGAGACCAGTAATTTCACCAACATCCTGCAACAGAAAATTAAAATGCATTAAAAAAACAAACAAACCAATAGTATTTTAATATATGCATCTGGTCTCCAAAATCAGGGACTAAATTTTTCTAACAATTAAATCTTGGACAGTAACAATCTACACTGAAATTTACATATGCTTTAATATACAGTACACTTGTTCATAAAGTACACTGCATGAATGCTTTTCCTAATGTTACATATAAATTTGCCTTCATATAAAGAACACCTGTACATAGAGAACAATTCTGCAGTCCCCTAAGTATCCTTTAACAACAGGCTTCACTGTACATGTCGTTGGAAAGGAAAAAACTGTTTTCATTTTGTACGTTTGACACAATTAACACAGCCTCTTTAGATGATGGAAAACAAAAGTTTGGTATCCTGGATTG
Organism: Megalonaias nervosa; assembly: GCA_016617855.1. NCBI lineage: Eukaryota > Metazoa > Mollusca > Bivalvia > Unionida > Unionidae > Megalonaias > Megalonaias nervosa. Next base: position 21,969 of record JAECUM010001118.1, read on the forward strand.
ATTTACATGACCCAAATGATTCCTTGTAACAGATGTTAGTTTTGACTGGTACAAATCTATTCTAATGAACAAGTTAACAGATGAAGAACACATGAATTATACTGAACACTTTTACATCTTGCATGCAAACTTTGCTCTGACTAGATTATATAATATTATTTACAAATTTATTATTTACAAATTTATTTTATTTACAAATCAACAAAAATATTGGCTTTAAATGCCTCAGAAAACCATGTCTTATGTGCTCCACTGTGACATACTGAAAATAACCAGTAAAATCACTGGTCTAAAAAGTAGGGCACAGTGACCTCCATTTCCCCATGATGAATGGTACTCTCCAAGATAATTATATTCATCAAGTTTTCTGATCAAAAATCATAAAGTGTCAGAGAAACAGCTAAATTGCCAACATTACTGTTGATTCCTATATATGCTGGCAATAATGACAATGCTGTCAGGATAGTGATACATAATTATCACCTATACCATGCAGGAGAGACAATTCTTTAATTTTACTTAAAAAAGTTACTTCACATGCACAAAAACACATGCATGCGTGCACACACACACACACACACACACAAAAGCCTTACGGTTTAATCTTTTGAAAGAGAAATACAACAAAATACATGTAGTGTTAAATTCATTTGTCCCCCATCGATAAAAGCCACTTTTCCACACACATCAAACACACACAATGGAGTCTCTAGGTATGACAAGAGTGCCAACTGTTGACATTTAAGGTATTCCTGAAAAAACCTGGCCCCTCCATTATATAAGAATTCCACAGCAATGACATGTCTTGCCTGCTCCACTATGGCATAATCCAAACATGTATAAATGGCTAATCTATCATAATGGCATAATTCAAACATGTATAAATGACTAATCTATCATAATGGCATAATGCAAACATTGACAAAATAATAAAGCTCTGGTCCACCCAACCACTTGTACAAATGTAAAATTCACATAATGTTGTAATTTTCGCATCTAATGAAATTGTCCTTAGATTTATCAATCACAAACTAAGTGTAATGCAACTATGAAGTTGATAGCACTGAATGCAGGAAACTTGAGAAAAGTGGACTTGTTGCATGGAAAATGACAATTTTAATGTCAGTGACTTGACCTTTGACCCATGGGTCCAAACATTCAACTAGGGTTGCCTCTGTCCAAATACAGACTACTGATCTATTCTGATGAAACTTTGATCCAGGAAACCTGGTTTATCTAGAAGCAAAAAAATCTAAGTCTCAGCTCTAACTTTACCTTTCACGTCTCAGAATCAACAGAAGGAAGTGCAATCTACCCATGAAGTTTGAAGAAAATAAGACCAAAGAAATCAGACTTGTCATGCAGAAAGGAAAATCACATTTTGAGCTCCAGTGACCTTGACTTTTTATTTTTGCAGCCCCAAAACCAAATAGCTCGTGCCTCTACCATTGGGTAAGGCATATGTTAAGTCTGAGGAAAACAGACCATAGCAAACTTAAGTCATGCTGCAAAAACCGCCTCATCTACAAATGGAGTGACAGAAGGATGGATGGACATCACTATTGCTATATTCCCCCGACACACGCACCTCTTCAGTTGTGGGGATAAAAACCTTCCAAAGTTAAAAGAACAAAATATGTAGGCTACCATGATAAATTTTTGCCAATGGTGGTCAATATCCTCCAAGATGTAAAGGCACATTAAGTTTCTTTACCATACACAGTGTCCAAGAAACTGAGCTAAATGAAAAAAAAACTACATAGTGATACCTATGACGATTATATTGTCCTTGCAAAGTTATACCTATGTCTCACACATGCTTCTCAGGTGAGACAATAACTATTACCCCACTTGAAATCTTACTCCAAACAATTCCCACCAATCAAAAGGCTGCATTTGCAAATGCTGATTAAGGTTTACACAAGTGTGGAGTAACATTTATTACCTGAAACATGTTTCATGATGGAGAGGCCAGAATTTTACTAGAAAGTAAGAGGCTAAAGCCTTATGCTAGCTACTGCAAGTGACAGATATTACCAAACATGTACAAAGTGTTGCACTAAAACCATTCATTGAACTTCATTATCAGAATCCATTGTATACTACAGTGATTGCTGACATCATTGTTGCTGGTTACAGTGGTGGGGGTATTGAAAAAATGGTGGAAATTGCTAAGCTTCCTACTCTTGCAAAGAGTTGAAGGAAACAGACATCAACTGTATCATATCATTAAGTGTCACACAACAACTGTGTATTACCATTAAGTAACAGACATCATCTGTGTAATATCATTAAGTGTCACACATCAACTGCAAAACAGCATTAAGTAACAGACATCTACTGTATAATACCATTAAGTAACAGACATCAACTGTGTAATACTATTAAGTAACAGACATCAACTGTGTAATATTGTTCAGTAACAGGCATCAACTGTGTAATATTATTCAGTAACAGACATCAACTGTGTAATACCATTAAGGAACAGACATCAAGTGTGTAATACCATTAAGGAACAGACATCAACTGTGTAATACCATTAAGTAACAGACATCAACTGTGTAATACCATTAAGGAACAGACATCAAACTGTGTAATACCATTAAGGAACAGACATCAAGTGTGTAATACCATTAAGGAACAGACATCAACTGTGTAATACCATTAAGGAACAGACATCAACTGTGTAATACCATTAAGGAACAGACATCATGTGTGTAATACCATTAAGTAACAGACATCAAGTGTGTAATACCATTAGGCAACAGACATCAACTGTGTCAGACCATTAAAGAACAGACATCAACTGTGTCAGACCATTAAGGAACAGACATCAACTGTGTCAGACCATTAAGGAACAGACATCAACTGTGTGATACCATTAAGTAACAGACATCAACTGTGTAATACCATTAATTAACAGACATCAACTGTGTAATACCATTAAGGAACAGACATCAAGTGTGTAATAACATTAAGTAACAGACATCAACTGTGTAATACCATTAAGCAACAGACATCAACTGTATAATACCATTAAGTAACAGACATCATCTGTGTAATACCATTAAGTCAAAGTTTGCTCTGAGAAGCTTAATATTACTTTTTAATCACGTCAGACTTTTGTGATTTGAAAAGATACTGGAACAATGTATTATATTATGTCTCTGTAAATATCAAAAAAGAAAAGTTCACAGAAATGTACATTTCAACATTCATAAATATTTTATACATGTGATGAACTATATAGTTTACAGAATGAATTTGAATAAAATTTGCATAGGTGGAATTTACTCTGGAGTGGGCACAAACAGACAAAGTGAACTTTGGATTTAGCAATACTAGTATGAAAGTAAATATACTTGGATCACTTTTGTTTTGTAGGTTTGATAGATGTGCTATGTATGCAACAGAATGTAAAATGACTGAGGTACATGAACAAGGCTGCAATGTCATTGAGGTACACATGAAAAAAAGGAAATGTCGTGCAGATAAAGCCCACAATGTTTTACTATACAAGCACAAACTTAGATCTCATCCTGAAATCGACATGGTTTTATTTTGGTGTATTTTCCTTCAACATTTCATGACAAGAGCAATTCTAAAACTTGATAGAATGGACTAGGGCTACAAAGTCCTCAAGCCCAAGGTCTCAAAATGTACATTTTTTACTTTTGGATCTAGCTATCTTTATTCCTGCTCCCAAGTAATGTGGGCTCAGTTTCAATTCAGTTATATCAGATATATTTAAACACACTACCAAGTACTGCATAATATATTTCCTATTATAACCAAGTACAGCACAGAATAATATGTACAAAGTTTGTGCCCTGATATGCTAGTAATTTCTGTCTCACCTGCTCAAGGAGAAAGCTAGTGGCATACTTATCAAGAATGTTTATTTGCTCTTTCAAAGTTTTTCAAAGTTGCATATTTAATTGTTATATTCAATTAAAGCTTTTGAATTAGGGTTAGGGTTAGGGTTTGTACACTTGTATACAGAATATACTCACAAGTCAAGCTCAAATGCAACCGCAGAGACCCAGATCTGCATTTGCATAATGCTACAGCAGATCTGGGTCTGTGCAGTTTGTTAGGAGTTATCAGTAGAACAAACAACATAGACCCCAATCTGCCATTGCATAATGCTATAGCAGACCAGGGTCTATGCTGTGTGCAGTTGGACCCCTCATAAGCAAGTATATGGTGCTATGTGTTCCTGTCTGGACTCCACAAGAAAGCTAAGCAATCAGCATGACTTTTTTTGCAAGATACAGCTTCCTTGGAACTCTCCTTGTAATCTGGCATTATTGCAAACTTTTTAGTCTAATTTCATTCAGGAGATGAAAACTTTTTCTTAATCCCTGGGTCTTGGACATATGAACTGAAATTATGCTGGGCCTTGTCCAATGGCATTTGAATTCCAATATTTCAGTGAAGCTATGCCAAAAATGAAATACAATATAATAATATTATCCCAAATATTCCTTTGAATCAGGCTGATGGTGTGGAAGATATTCGACTTTCAAAACCTTTAACATATTTGTTGCTGACATTAACTGCTGCCATTACAGCAAGAAAGTAGATATCTCCATCTCAAATAAAAGGATAATACTCCCAAAATTGACAACTTTGTTAAAACCACTGAATTTGAGATCCTTGTTTTTGTGCTTGGATAGTCCAACTATGGGGTCCTGAGTGTTCCTACTGTGTTGAAGGCAGAGCATTCACATGCAGTGTCACATGGATAGAGAGCTTATTCAGAGGTACACAATACCTTTCTTAGAATATATTGCTGTCTCACGAACTGAAAAATACCATCATGCATGACAACTTAGAAAAATTAAAAATTATGGCAAAGGAAACTGAAAGTGCAATTATGCTTGTGACAGAAAAGTTGGTGGTTGTGGTGACATTATCGAAACATGAGAGACATAAAAGCAATGCTGATCACAAAAGTTTGCAATACTAAACAATATAGTACAACAAAACTTTCCTAAGTGGCTCGCTCTGTGACCAGACTGGTCTCGAATCCTAATGAGGCTGTTCTCATACATATCAAATAACTTTTCAATGGCCACCACCTCTATAAATTATCTAACACAGTTTGGTCCCAGTGTCTAATTTAAGGATTTTTTAATGTAAATTGGTTTTGTAATTAACCTGCATTTGAGATATTTCATTCCTGATGTTATTGTAACGATTAAGTTTGAGGTCTGATCACCACCATGTTCATTTAGGACAAACTATGCATTATCGAAGTCTTTTAGTACGTACCTCATGTCAATATGTCCATCTGTTCAAATGAGCAGAGATAAGATTTCAAGATGGCCATCACTGCAGTCACATTGGAGGTCTAACTGACACCATTTTCATTTGGGACCAATGCCATGTGCTAAGAATTTTTTTGCAGTAAATGCCATGTGTCAGTACAACCCATCTGCCTTGGCGAAATAGCACAAGCAAGATTTTCAAGACTGCAGCCAAAACTGAGTCTGATCACATCATTCTGATTTAGGAGCAACTATGAATCGTATAATTCTTTTAGTGAAAAGCTCATATCGATACAAAAATCTGTTCAAGAGAAATTGTGGTAAGATTTTCAGTGTTACATTCAGGTTTGTCTTGGAGAGGATCAAGTGGTACATGTCCTTTCAAAAAGTGGGCCATCTATTGGTTAGCTTAGCAAAAATATGCAAACAAGTTTTGATTGCTACATAAAATATAAGCACCTGTATTAAAAAGAAAAGAAAAAGTCAATTTTCTGAAGAAAACTTGTTGATGTGACTGTGACTAATCATTCTCGTGAACATAAAGAATGGTCAGTGATATGGAAAGATTTCCTGCCAGTTCTTTGGCAAAGCAATACAGAATGCATGGCATTCTACTGCAAATGTGAAACAAGAGTCCCTTAAAGGGGCTAATGTTCAACTGTCAAATGAATTTTTAGGAATCTCAAGATATAATCAATTGTTCTTATTGACTGCTGCATGTTAAAAACAGATCTGATATTCTGAATTTTCAGGTTGGACATGGTGGCCATACTGAATGTAAGACTGACACCATTTTCAATTGGGACAAGTCAGGCAGCATAAAAAGTCTTTTGGTGAAAATACCACATTGATATGATTGTCCATTAAGGAGGAGTAGCTATAACAAAATTGCCAAGATGGCCACCACATCAGCCATGATGGGTATCAAATCTGCATCATTTTATTTGGGTTGGTTTGGTTTTGTGGGGTTTATGGCAACATTTCAGCCAATAACAGGCTATACATGGTGGCCAGTACATTTTGCAGAAGAACTCTGGTTGAACCAACAACCCATGGGAAGCTGCTGGCAAGATCTCACATACCCACATTGATCTTGCCAAAACTTGAACTTATGCAGAAAGAGGTGAGATGTGTGAGTGATCTGTTAAGGTTAGTACCTTAGATCACTTAGCCACCCAGGTCCCCTCATTTCATTTGTGACCAACTAGACATCATAAAAAGTATAGAGAAAATCCCCATGTTGTAATGACCATCAGTATTGGACAAGTAGTGACATGATTTTCATGATGGCCTCTATGGTGATCGTATCAGAAGTCTGTTTGGCATCAATTTGATGCAGGGCTACATATTGTAGAAAGTCTTTCAGTGAAATCCTATGTTGATACAATCATCTGATCAGGAGGAGTAGCAATCACAGGATTTTCAAGACAGCTACCATAGCAGTCACAATGGATGTCATACTGTCAAAAAAAATTTTATTTAGGACCAACTGGACATGATAAGAAGTCTTTCAGTGAAAACTGAATATTGATATGACCATATCTATTCATGAAAAACAGCTAAAGCAAGATTTTAAACATGGTCACCATGGCAGCCATATTGAATGTCCATGGAGTACCATTTTAATTTAGGACCAACTAGTCCCTGCGTTGAAGGCCTGTGCAAGTTTCATGGAAGTCTTCCCAGCAGTTTTGATGAAGTAGTGATAGTAAATTGTGCTGGTGGATGGACAAATGGACAGATGCCAGACAACAGGCCATCATGTACTCTTCTGGTCCAATTGGAGCTAAAAATTCTCAATTAATAATACATTATATGAGCACAGACTTGAGAAAACATTCCTTCAGACATTATAACTTTAACAGAAAAATCGGATACAAGAAATAAGAATTTCCAAGATCATGTTTTTTCATTATGCATTCAACCCATCGAATCCAAATTAATATTCATATTTGTGATAAGTATAAACTGCAGTATATTCAGGAATATATATAAACTGCAAAATTTAAGTAATTATTGCTCTTTTTAAAAAAACAAAATCTCAAACTTTCATTTTTATATCCAAAAGGATAATGTGTATATATGGAAACAACTCTTCTTTAGCAAATTCAAGTAAAAATATAGAAACATGAAGCAGTTCATGAAACGCTATTTGGAACACTATGCCTTGCCCACATGTCATCTGTACCCACCCCTGCATATAGCTTATACATAAAACAATTAAGTTGCAAAAGATGGCGCTCACATTGTTGCCAGCAGAAAAGTGACACATATATCTTGTCTTTACTTCACATAAAAGACTGGAGGGAAAAAAAGAAAGAAAAATTTCAGATTTTAAAAAGCTGAGTTCAGACAGGTTTTTATGACTGAATAATTTGGTTAATGACAACAAAGTGACAATATCAAATACATGGTCTCAGGTACCGTATAAGCTGGGGTGGAGAGACAACACACCCATCTTTCAGTATCAGAGGAAGCCTTTGCAAGCAGCAAATGAAATAAGCAACACCAACATTAGATACAATGCAAAAATTAAAAACATCCATTCTGATATTTTTCTCAATACAATAATTTCTTCATACATTTGAAAAAACATGCTTGAAACTTGTATAAAATTTACCTCAAGCAACAGGCAGGGAAAACAGATCCTCTTACTTAAACAGATTTGAAAATTTATATTTTCTGAAGTTTTAATTTAGATGTTTAAGGTATTAAATCTTAAAGATTAGTCCCTTGAGGTGACTGATGATCTACCTTATCAAAGGTAAACAAGAGTCCTTTGAGGAGACTGATGTTCTGCCTTATCAGAGGAAAACAAGAGTCCTTTGAGGAGACTGATGTTCTGCCTTATCAGAGGAAAACAAGGGTCACTTGAAGGGACTAATAATCTACCTTATCAAAAGAAAATGAGTCCCTCGGAGGGACCAATGATCTAACTTATAAAAGGAAAATAACAGCCCCTATAAGGGACTGTTGATCTATCTTATCAAAGGAAAAAAAACCCCACCTTATTTACTTGTGCAAGCTCGGACAAACTGTATCTAAAGGTTAAGAATAATCCTGCACTGGGACTGGTAAACTACTTTTCTTTTCTTACATATAAATGTCCACTGCTATGATTGGAAGTTGTGGGTGTTATAATAATTATATCTTGGAAATGGATGGACAATACAAATGTTTTGAAAGGCTGAAAATAGATAATCCTAACCCTTTGGTTCATCTATTCAAATTCTAGACCTATTATGGATGGAAATACATCAATTTTGTCTTCATGTCGTAAGTAATACTCTAGTTATATCTATAATTATATATTATTCATATTAGTGTTTTAGTGACAGCCATTTGTACTGCTGTATGTATACCTCATGTATGTTCTGGTGACAAAGACATTTGTTGACCCTTGTGATTCTTCGTGGCTTCTCTTTTGGACATATGCATCAGTCTTTTCTTGCTTGAGTGAATGATTGATCATGGTTTTTGGGATTTAATGCCATTTTTTTCAGCACACAATAGGCCATACATGGCAGCCAGTATATTTAGTGAAGGAACAACCTGGGAAGACCCAGAACCAATATCCCACCCGAAGCTACTGGCAAGCTTTCCCACATACCATGTTTGTTGAGCCAAGACTAGAACCCACACAGACAGAGGTTTGATGTATGAGTGATTTGTAAAGGAAAGCACCACCCTGGGCCCCTAAGGTGAATGGACAGTAGCACTCTGATCAGCAAACTTTGAATACTTCCCATTCAACAAGTTAGGTCTTTGCTTTACCATTAACTTCTCTTTTTTTAATTATACACTCTTATGGCTGTCTTCAGATTACTTCAGGCAAACTGCACATGCTCAGATCTGCCAGTGCATTATGAGTGTGTGTGTGTGTTTTGGATTTTTAACATAGCTTTAACAATTATTCAGTCATATTGATATGATGTCTGTAGTGTGATAGTTTACAGTGATGTCTAGCACTTAGGCATCATGCCACAGACATTTAGCATCATGTCCCACCCAGCCACATTATCCCAACACCAGACCGGCAAGTCCTAACACTAACCTCTTAATGCTGAGTGCAAAGCAAGGCAGCTGCTAGTACCAGTTTTTAAAGTCTTTGGTATAACGTGGCCAGGGTCCGAACCCGTGACCTCCTGCATCGGAGGCAGACACTCAAACCATTAGTCCACTGAAGACGTCGCAGTGCATTCTGAGAGGGCAGATAGGAGTCTATGCAATTTGCTGTTGGATCTGAGATACCCATACATTCTTGCATGGTAAAACATGTAACACTGAACATTGCTTACCTCTGATGTTCGCCCATATGAACTTAAGGACCTTTCTGAACACACACTGGAAGTTTCACTGGCAGCATCATCAGAATCATAGCTCTCATGACGTTTCCTTAGAGGTTGTTTCTGAAAAACATAAATTACATCATACAAGTATCAAAGATATCATACCTGCTATTAATATACCATATCACACAGAATACACTAATATCAATTTTGTACTAACAATTAAATCTCCACTGGGGGGTGGGGTTTACATAGTTTATTATGACTGAAACACACAGAGTAATTCCAATAATAACAAAATATATACACAGACCTTACTTACAATATTCATTTTACTTTACCAATGTACCTGCCAATGTTCAAGGCAGTGTTGGGTGTTTTTTAACATTCCAAAAACGTTTTGTGGTAAATGCAGTGAGGGGGTGGGGGTGGGTGAGTTAAATGCATGTGACTCAAAAGTTACAATATACAATTGAGAAAAAGATTTTTCACATATACTCTAAATTACATATCTGACTAAATGAAAACAAAAAGCTTCCTTTTTTTAAGCATTTATTACACCTTCAAACAAACAAGAGTCCCTTAGAGGGCCTGAAACTCTACTGTTTGATAAAAATAATTTCCTGCATTTCAAGTTGACACCATTTCTTTCTTTTATCTGCTGAGCATGGAAATCATGATATTTTTGAGCAACAAGATTTTCAAAATATCCACTGTGGCAGCCAATGTAAGATCACTAGATACTACTAAAACGCTTTTGGTGAAAACCCCATGTCCATTTGGGCAAATCAGTCCCCATGTCCATTTGGGGCAAATCAGTTCCCATGTCCATTTGGGGCAAATCAGTTTCAAGGTTTTCAGCATGTTCATTGTGGCAGCCATATTTAAGATCAGATTCTCATTCATTCAGGATCAATTTGATATCATAATTTGTATTCTGCTGAAAAGCCCATGTCGATACAGCTTTCCATTTACAAGCAGTAACAATAATAAGATTTTCAAAATGGCTGCCATGATTACCGTACTGAAGTCAAATTGGTATCATTTTCATTTAGTACTTCTGGTGAAATGACTTTCCATCAAGGAGGTATAGTAATAACATTTTCAAGATGTGGAGGCAATATTGGATAAGAAATCGTCAAACATTTTTTTCAAAACCAACTAGACACCAAAGAGGTCTTCTGGTGAAAATCCCATGCTGATATGACCTTCCATTCAGATGGAGTAGCAATGAGAAGATTTTTAGGAAGGCTGCTGTGGTAGCCATACAAATATCAGATTGACACCATTTTAGGACCAATTAAACATCTAAAGTCGTTAAGTGAAAACCCCCACTTGATATGACTTTCCATTTGTGTTCAGTAGCAATAAGATTTTCAAGATGGCCCCTGTAATCTGGATCTCCTAGCAGCAGCATTTTCTCTTAGGACCAACTAGACTTTGGCATGAATGTGCATGTAAAGTTTCATGGCAATCTTCAAAGTAGTTTATGAGGAGTAGTGATAATATATGTGTGGTAAGGGAAGGACAAATGCATACATGGATGCCAAAGTGATTGCAATAGAAAGGCACGATCAATTGAATTTAAAAAATATTAATTGGTAGTAAACAAACTATTTCATGGAAATCAAATTTTACATTAATATACAATGGATATAATTTTGAGGATATTCATCAACCACAAATATTTCTGAAGAACAAACCTCTGAGAAGTGAAAATAATGTTATTTATTTTCATTGTTTACTTCACAGAGCTAGAAATATGCTCATAGAACATGGTGATGTTCCAACACAGAACCTGAAATTTACCAAACACAAAACTGAAACAAAGTGTCCGAGACAGACATGGACAAACATGGACAACACCCTATACCTTTCCACTGTAGTAGTGGGGCTTGAAAAAAGACTTTTGTTTTGGTACTTATATTCATGCATTAGGAATGGTGTCCGGACATCATTTTCACAGATGCTCATTCCATCTGGGCTCTTAAAATTTGCATTGTTTTTACAACCACAAAATCCATGGTATTTAATATCTCTTCCCCCCCCCCCTTGCACAAAACAAATTCCACAGTAATACGGCATTATTGCTGTTTTATAAATACCATAGACTTTGAAATGATTCACATGAAAGATTCTTAAAATTTCTTCTGACACATGGTTCACACAGCCCACTGAAAGTTACTTTGCAAGGAGTTTTCAGAGTTTTCAAGGATTTCTATTAAAACAAATTTTCAATGACTTCTAAAAGTTTTCAACAGTATTTTACTTACTAAAATTAAACTTTCTCCATCTGTTACTTTCTTTATCACTGCATACATATTACAAGCAGAAAGATGAAGAAAAAAAAACAAATTACCAATTAGCATATTATTACACCAAAGGGATGTTACCCCTTCAGGGAACTACTGCTGCATCATGTGTCATCTGATACCATTTTATTTATTGACTATTTTTGAAAAACACGTAAATAACAAAACTTCTGGATTTTTTGCAATACATTTTATTCAGTTTTAATTTTTCAGTATTCCCTTGGATAAATTCAATATGTTCGGGGAAGACTGCAAAGGAGTTTTTAAAAAAATTAAAATACTTTTCATGGATAAAGACTAACTTTTTAGAAGATCGAGGAGTTTTCAAGGCAACCCCTCATATGCAAGGATTTGTCAAGGTTGTATGAAACATGTAATAAGCTCATGACTTGTTATGACCCCTTGTGTCACTTATACATTGCATGTGTCCCATGATTAACCATATGATCCCCATTTTGCAACTGATCTAAACTTATTTAAATTTCACACTATCAAAAAAACAATATGCAAGAAATATATTTTACAACTAGATATGATAAGAATTGTTTTTTTATAAGATATTTAAAACTTTGGCAGAGTTTGCTTGATCAAGAGGGGCTAACTTACCAAGGCATCAGCCAAAGCTTCTTCAGTTTCCTGACCTGGTTTAAGTAATCTTTGTGCCATGGCAGAACCTAAAATCACAAAGAAAATGGCTTAGCTTTCGTTGTTCAATGTTAGCTCAGTTGGTAGATCATCGGACATGTAATACAAGAGACACGGATTTAATACCTGGTTCATCTTTGGTAGCCATGGTTCTGATGTGTTAACCCTATCTACGCCTTGGTGGAACATTCAGATATTTCAGAGCTTTGTCCTAGCGACATCTATTGGATTTCATGAGTTGTCTCCCTTAGTATGTAATGCCAACTAACCAGCAGCGTGTAACAGAGGTGCATTGTATGTCAGCCAAAAATGGTGGAGGCAATTGACTTCAAAAGGATACTTTGTAAGCTTAACATCAAAAGTATGACTATATACCAGACAGAAGCCATTACAGTGTATTTGACGGAAAGGATGTACTTGTAAAAACAGACTGGCAGTGGAAAATTGCTTAGTCTATTCCAGCTGTGTGCTTCCCTTGTCTCAATCTTGTAGGAACAGTGTTCAAATCTGAACAACTTGATTTTGATTGGATGCGGTGGCTTGATATGATTATGTCAATGTGTTAAGACAGCCAATAATCCAACACTTTATTGATATATACATGTTTAATTAAGTATATATACTTACTTAAAAGCTGAGTCCCACTGCAAACAACAGAGACCCTGATCAGCTGCCACATAATATGTCTGCAGATCAGGGTCAATGTTGTTTCTTCTAGTCAGTGTTCATAACAAACTTCACAGACTCAGATCTGCCATCACATGAAGGGTCCAAGCACCTTGATTCAACTTATAAGTGAGTATACACAGTACCTGTGGCCGTGTTAATGTTTTTGCCTCTCTACTGAAATAATGTCTGATATTATTGCAATGCTGCATAAAACAATGGACTGGTAATGCTTTGAGTTGTTTTTAAACGAAAAGTATCCGTCTCCAAATTTAAATATATCCAGTAAAATATTACCAATAACATTATCAATATCAATTATATATCAAACTTTTCATTTAAAAACTCAATATTTCTTGGTAATGCACATAAATTAAGGCACATTCTTCATGAAAGCAAGTGTAAATGATCTTTTTCCTGAGTTGCAATAAATTTATTTATCAATGATTCATTTGTTCATTATGCTTTATTGAGAGACTCATACTGCACAATGATTTAACAGTAACTTAACTAGTCAATACAATTATCATGTTGAACAAATAACATACTGACAAGAAACTGTTTTCTATGTGACTATGGGGACTGATATGGATATTAAAATTATCTGCTTTAATTCTGTTATATTCATTTACTGCAAAAATATCAGCTCTTCTATTATATTTATTGGTGAATATGTCAACCAGTCCATACTGAAATTCACTTATTAGCTAATGTCAACCAGTCCATACTGAAATTCAATTATTAGCTAACATATCAACAGTCTGTGCTGATATTTACATACTGGCCAATAGATCAAACAAGCTAATATGTCAACCAGTCCATACTGAAATTCAATTATTAGCTAATATGTCAACCAGTCCATAATGAAATTCACTTATTAGCTAATATGTCAACCTGTCCATACTGAAATTCACTTATTAGCTAATATGTCAACCTGTCCATACTGAAATTCACTTATTAGCTAAAATATCAACAGTCTGTGCTGATATTTACATACTGGCCAATAGATCAAACAGTCCGTACTTATATTTACTTATTGGCTGATATGTCAACCAGTCCATAGTGACATTAACTTTTGGGCTTTTATGTCAACTAGTCCCCATCTGTACCCACATTTACTTTTATGGCTGATATGTCAACCAGTCCATGCTGATATTTATTTCTTGGGTTTTATGTCAACTAGTCCCCATCTGTACCAACATTTACTTTTATGGCTGATATGTTAACCAGTCCATTCTGATATTTACTTCTTGGCTTTTATGTCAACCAGTCGCCATCTGTACCGACATTTTCTTTTATGGCTGATATGTCAACCAGTCCATACTGACATTAACTTTTTGGCTTTTATGTCAACTAGTCCCCATCCTGACCAACATTTACTTTTATGGCTGATATGTCAACCAGTCCATACTGATATTTACTTCTTGGCTTTTATGTCAATTAGTCCCTATTTGTACCGACATCTACTTTTATGGCTGATGTGTCAACCAGTCCACACTGACATTTACTTACTGGCAAATGAAAACCTTTCAAACTAATATTTACGGTAATCGTGATATTTACTTATTGACTAATACGTCAACCAATCCATACTGGTACATACCAACTTACAAGAATTTCGCATTTCATACGATCTTTTTCTTAATTTTTTTGAAGACTAAAAAATAACAAACTTAATTTTTCTAATATAAATTTGGATCTGTAAATGGCTAAAATGAATTGTACTCAAGTTACAGGAATGCATATTTTTCAATGAAATTAAACGCAGTGAAACCAAACACTTCAAAATACGCAACTTTAAATTACTCGACAACTCCTGGGAATGCAACTATCTTTAGGTTGGGGGTAAGTTGTACTGACATTTACTAATTGGACAATCTGTCAACCAGTCCATACTTATATTTATTTCTTGGTTAATATGTCAACCAGTCTGTACTGACATTTACTTCTTGGTTAATATGTCAACCCCTCTGTACTGACTTTCAGTTTATGGCTGGTATGTCATCCGGTCCATGATGAAATTAATTTATTGGTCCATACTGACATTTACTTATTGATTAATATGTCAACCAGTCCATACTGGCATTTCCTTAATGGTTAATATGTTGACCAGTCTGTACCAATATATATTTATTGGATAAAATATCAACCGGTCTGTACTGACATTTACTTATTGGCAAATATGCCAACCAGTCTGAACTGAAAATGTTGGATGAGGAAGTTACCACACCTTTACTAAGACCCGTATTTATCTTGCTTCCACTAAGACGTCTCTCTCGACCTGAAAGCAAATGAAATTTTTCAGCAAGGAAGTAAAATTCATCTTCAAAACTACAGCTCTCCCTTATTATAATGCCCTTCAGTATAACATGATTCTGTGCATAATGCAGCATCACTTAGGACACTATAACCAAATTAAACCGCTACAGGATTAACAAATCTATGACAAATGAGTTAAAAGAAAACATGAAGTTAAGTATTATACCATCATTTCCTTTACACTTTTTAGCAAAATCAAATGCACAAAATTCCATGAGGCAAAAAAAAATATTTTAATTACATAAACTAAAATGATTGCTACATATTTGAATATCATTTGTTTAGAAACCGCCTTACACATGACACACACAACTCTAATTTTTGATCACTTTCTGTACAGTGGTTCAGTACATTTCAACTACCACATTATAACTAGGGAAAACTGTAATCACACCATGACCAACCATGAATGAGTCACTTACCTGATAATAATTCTTCACATAGAACATTTCAAATATCTTTTACACTATGCAATTTATTAAATGAACATGTAAATTAAGCCACAAAATGAAACCCAAAGCTACTGGGCAGATGTAAGACTAAGTTAAAGAGAGATATGAAGTTCAAACTGCATTGCAACTACAGAAAAATGCATAGCAAAACTGGTCACAGGCAAGTCAAGATGGTGGCAAACAGGCTGCAGCAAAGCAGGTTCATATTAAAGAGTGACAAAAAATTAAATGTAATATGGGTCAATGTTTGGTAATACATGTACAACATTAGATAGTGTTTGGTAATGTAACATCAAGGAGTGTTTGGTAATGTAACATGGGGCAATGTTTGGTAATACATGTCCAACATTAGGCAGTATTTGGTAATGTAACATCAAGGAGCGTTTGGTAATGTAACATAGAGCAGTGTTTTTGGTAATGTAACATGGAGCAATGTTTGGTAATATCCCTGCAATACCATGTTCTAATCATGTAGCTTTTTTCTTAGGGATGGGTGCCTAGTCATGCACTTCCATTGGCGGAGACCATGACAATGTGCAAATGCATGCTCTCTGAGATTTTTCTTGGATCAACAGCACAAGAAATGTTCATGAGTAAAATGATTAAACTTGGGATTTAAAAAAAAAAAATTCTCCTTTTGTTTTACAGCAAAACTAGCATCCATTCTTATCAGGATTGGAAACTAATTTTGTCAATGATTGATCACCAAAAAAAGTCCCCATTTTAGAATAAATCAGGATAGAACACATATCTGCTTTTAAGAAGTTACACTCCCAGGTCACAGTCTCCTGAACAAGGCATGGAAAGGACTCTGAACTCAACACAGACACAGCATCAGTATTTGTCAAAAAACTTAAATATGTTTATAATGTGAAGATGAAGCTACCAACATGATTTTTTTAATGGCAGTATGAACAAAATATGGTTCAAGTTGGTCACGGGAAAAAGTTTTCGCCGTGTTACTGTAGATATGTACAGCCACATTTATATAGCCATTAAGATGTAGATATGTACAGACACATTTATATGGCCATCAAGATGTAGATATGTACAGCCACATTTACATGGCCATCAAGATGTAGATATGTACAGCCACATTTACATGGCCATCAAGATGTAGATATGTACAGACACATTTACATGGCCATCAAGATGTAGATATATACAGCCACATTTACATGGCCATCAAGATGTAGATATGTACAGACACATTTACATGGCCATTAAGATGTAGATATGTATAGCCACATTTACATGGCCATTAAGATGTAGATATGTACAGCCACATTTACATGGCCATCAAGATGTAGATATGTACAGACACATTTACATGGCCATTAAGATGTAGATATGTATAGCCACATTTATATGGCCATCAAGATGTAGATATGTACAGCCACATTTACATGGCCATCAAGATGTAGATATGTACAGACACATTATTATGGCCATCAAGATGTAGGTATGTATAGCCACATTTACATGGCCATCAAGATGTAGATATGTACAGCCACATTTACATGGCCATCAAGATGTAGATATGTATAGCCACATTTATATGGCCATCAAGATGTAGATATGTACAGCCACATTTACATGGCCATCAAGATGTAGATATGTACAGACACATTATTATGGCCATCAAGATGTAGGTATGTATAGCCACATTTACATGGCCATCAAGATGTAGATATGTACAGCCACATTTACATGGCCATCAAGATGTAGATATGTACAGCCACATTTACATGGCCATCAAGATGTAGATATGTACAGCCACATTTATGTGGCCATCAAGATGTAGACATGTACAGACACATTATATGGCCATCAAGATGTAGATATGTACAGCCACATTTACATGGCCATCAAGATGTAGA
>JAECUM010001118.1:39824-87974 GCA_016617855.1 Megalonaias nervosa
GAATAAATCAGGATAGAACACATATCTGCTTTTAAGAAGTTACACTCCCAGGTCACAGTCTCCTGAACAAGGCATGGAAAGGACTCTGAACTCAACACAGACACAGCATCAGTATTTGTCAAAAAACTTAAATATGTTTATAATGTGAAGATGAAGCTACCAACATGATTTTTTTAATGGCAGTATGAACAAAATATGGTTCAAGTTGGTCACGGGAAAAAGTTTTCGCCGTGTTACTGTAGATATGTACAGCCACATTTACATGGCCATCAAGATGTAGATATGTACAGCCACATTTATATGGCCATCAAGATGTAGATATGTACAGCCACATTTACATGGCCATTAAGATGTAGATATGTACAGCCACATTTACATGGCCATCAAGATGTAGATATGTACAGCCACATTTACATGGCCATCAAGATGTAAATATGTATAGCCACATTTATATGGCCATCAAGATGTAGATATGTACAGCCACATTTATGTGGCCATCAAGATGTAGACATGTACAGACACATTATATGGCCATCAAGATGTAGATATGTACAGCCACATTTACATGGCCATCAAGATGTAGATATGTACAGCCACATTTACATGGCCATCAAGATGTAGATATGTACAGACATATGTACATGGCCATCAAGATGTAGATATGTATAGCCATATTTACATGGCCATCAAGATGTAGATATGTACAGCCACATTTACATGGCCATCAAGATGTAGATATGTACAGCCACATTTACATGGCCATTAAGATGTAGATATGTACAGCCACATTTACATGGCCATTAAGATGTAGACATGTACAGCCACATTTACATGGCCATCAAGATGTAGATATGTACAGCCACATTTACATGGCCATCAAGATGTAGATATGTACAGCCACATTTACATGGCCATCAAGATGTAGACATGTACAGTCACATTTACATGGCCATCAAGATGTAGACATGTACAGCCACATTTACATGGCCATCAAGATGTAGATATGTACAGCCACATTTACATGGCCATCAAGATGTAGATATGTACAGACACATTTACATGGCCATCAAGATGTAGACATGTACAGCCACATTTACATGGCCATCAAGATGTAGATATGTACAGACACATTTACCTGCTATTACTATGTAGACATGTACATCCACATTTACATGGCCATCAAGATGTAGATATGTACAGCCACATTTACATGGCCATCAAGATGTAGACATGTACAGACACATTTACATGGCCATCAAGATGTAGATATGTACAGCCACATTTACATGGCCATCAAGATGTAGACATGTACAGCCACATTTATGTGGCCATCAAGATGTATACATGTACAGACACATTATATGGCCATCAAGATGTAGATATGTACAGCCACATTTATATGGCCATTAAGATGTATACATGTACAGACACATTATATGGCCATCAAGATGTAGATATGTATAGCCATATTTACATGGCCATCAAGATGTAGATATGTACAGCCACATTTACATGGCCATCAAGATGTAGATATGTACAACCACATTTACATGGCCATCAAGATGTAGATATGTACAGCCACATTTACATGGCCATCAAGATGTAGATATGTACAGCCACATTTACATGGCCATCAAGATGTAGATATGTACAGCCACATTTACATGGCCATTAAGATGTAGATATGTACATTCACATTTATATGGCCATCAAGATGTAGACATGTACAGACACATTTATATGGCCACATTTACATGGCCATCAAGATGTAGATATGTACAGCCACATTTACATGGCCATCAAGATGTAGACATGTACAGCCACATTTACATGGCCATTAAGATGTAGATATGTACATTCACATTTATATGGCCATCAAGATGTAGACATGTACAGACACATTTATATGGTCATCAAGATGTAGACATGTACAGACACATTATTATGGCCATCAAGATGTAGATATGTACAGACACATTTATATGGCCATCAAGATGTAGACATGTACAGACACATTTATATGGCCATCAAGATGTAGACATGTACAGTCACATTTACATGGCCATCAAGATGTAGATATGTAAAGCCACATTTACATGGCCATCAAGATGTAGATATGTACAGCCACATTTACATGGCCATCAAGATGTAGATATGTACAGCTACATTTACATGGCCATCAAGATGTAGACATGCACAGACACATTTACATGGCCATCAAGATGTAGATATGTACAGCCACATTTATATGGCCATCAAGATGTAGACATGTACAGACACATTTACATGACCATGAAGATGTAGATATGTACAGACACATTTACATGGCCATCAAGATGTAGACAAGTACAGCCACATTTACATGGCCATCAAGATGTAGACACGTACAGCCACATTTACATACATGGCCATCAAGATGTAGACATGTACAGACACATTTAGATGGCCATGAAGATGAAGACATGTACAGACACATTTACATGGCCATCAAGATGTAGACATGTACAGACACATTTACATGGCCATCAAGATGTAGATATGTACAGCCACATTTATATGGCCATCAAGATGTAAACATGTACAGTCAAATTTACATGCTATTAATATGTAGATATGTACAGCCACATTTACATGGCCATTATTACACAGAATGAAAGAATTTTTTTGCTCTCATTAAAAAGCATTAGAGAAAATAATATAGTGTAAAGAAGTACACAACATTTTGTTGATTGCGATATTTGTTCCATAAAAATATTCCTCACATTTTCAATTGCTAACTTGCTTGTCAAAACACTTTCAACCAATACCAGAGATCCAAATGCTTGCCAAACATTAAAATTCTTGTCATTTACCTTGCCAGTTTTCTACATTCCATTTTGTGCATGTTTGTCAAATGTGGCAGTGTCTTTGACAGCAAAATGTCGCAGTCAACAAAACATCTTGGATGAAATGTTATAATTTCTGTTTAGGATGTGGAATGAAGATGGTGATCATACCATAACTGTGTGTGGATGATCTGGAGGGACTACTATCTCGACTGGTTCCCTGGCTCCGTGGAATTCCCGTTTTACGGGTGCGTCCTGGAGTCATGGTAGCTGTGTGAGCTGTCGTATTAGTGATATAGCTGTGTCGAGGGGTGGGGGAGCTGGAACGACTGTTGGCTACAAGCACAAATAAACTATGACTCTAAACAAAGCAATGATGGAAGCTCTAGAAACAAATGACAAATGACTGGACAAGAAGACCATAATGATAATGTACATGTTTTTAAGATAACATGTTTGGTTTCATAACATTTGTAATACATGTATATGAAGAATTGAGTTCAATTTATTTACATTATTATTTAAACAATGAAACAGACTTTGCCCATGTAGAACTTAATACTCCATAACTACTGGTATGTAAACTAAAAATGAATGAAATGCTGTACTAGATGAACTGCTTTCATGCTATATGTATGGCATGATAATCATGCAATTCCTGTAACAGTAATTCATGTGATTATCATGGTTTTGCAAAATATGACATGTTCATTGTTGCTTAAAATTCTGGGATCCATTAAAACTGGTACCCCAATAATATAAAGGGCAAATTAGAAATATTCTTGTAATCTGCTAACATTTTATAATGTATTTTTGTTGTTGGAAAAAAAAATGCTGCTATTATCATAATGTATTACCTCTACATCTGATCTGAAGACTTAAAATGTAACAGTTTAATAGTTTCTCCACCAAGCAAAAACCTAATCTGTGTATTCAACAGATGTGTCCTAATACAGACAAAGGCAACAGGACTAAGCTTGTATCTTTTTTGTCTCCTCAGTTCTAATGTCAAGTCTCAGCATGAGAAATTTGTGCAAAATTTTGAATAGTGCTATGTCCTATGTTCACAACCATGGCAAAAAATATTGCAAAACAAGAAAAATGTGTGCATATGTGCATGTTTGATATGAAGTACTGCTTATGTATAACTGTCGATCTTTTGATATAGGTTAAGTTTTTGCTTGTGAAGATATATGTACTTTTTCAATGTATATCACTGTAACCTAGGAAAAGACAACTCCCGAGCCAAACTAGTTTGGTTAACCCAAAATTGTTGGGCAAGTTAAATTTCATGTAACCAGCCCATTCTTTAAATAGTAAAAAGAACCAAAATCAGAATTTTGAAAGCATCTTCCCCAAATCATTCCTGCCAGGATAGTTTGTTAAAATCAGAATTATTGCTCCCTGTTAACAATATTTATCTACTGCTCTATCCAGTAGTTAAGTACCTAGTTTTTAACCTCATAGTCCAATTGGGTTAATGGAACTAACTAAAAGTCTTGTTTTGTCTTGTCAACAAATCCTACACAGTATACAAGGCATATAGATGTAATGCATCTAAGCATACAGTTCAAACTTTCAAACAAAGATACAGTCAAACCCATCAATACCAGCTGCTCATGGGAAAATGTACACAAGTACCTCTGTATGCAGCTTCACCATTCAAACTAAGTTGTTTTTTTTACAACAAAAACCACTATGCACTGAATATCATTATCATTGCTATCATTATTATTATTATTATTATTATTATTATTATTATTATTATCAAGATATTAAGTTCAGTGCACTACATGTATTCAACAAAATGGCTAAATGCAAATAAAGACCATTCCATTCATGTGTACATTATTCACTCCTAAGGCTGTGTTCCACACAAGATTACTCTATCTTGCTTACTTTAATCTATTCTATACATCAAATCATTGCTGACCCTTACCAAAGAATATCTTTGTTTTATGCACCATGACAAATTACTAATTTCACTACTGACTGCTTACATATGAATGTGAAATAGAGAACTGAGTTTTTTTGCCCAGCTTGTATCACTAGACTTTGGAACAGCTGTTCATGCTTGTTAAATTAACCAACTGCTCAATCTGACACAAAAAAAGTGTGCTATCTTAAAGACTGGTGACAAAAAGAAAATAAAAAGCTGTGGCTGTTGCTAGTAACACCACAACTGAAACTTAAATTGACCTTACAGGCAAGTTTTTCAAATATCGAATGACCCCTGATCCTAAAGAAAAGGGATGTAACTTATATCTCTCCTCAAAGATCAAATGGTAGGATTTTGTTTCCAACCAGGATATCTTTGTTTTATAATGACTAAATCTGCCATGTTTTCAAATCTGACCAATTTACACTTTAGAGTTACAATGACACTGTGACAGGAGTATGGTGAGTACAAGTGAATTAAGAATGTTTACAAATGGAGTCACATCATATTTTTTAAAAAATTTAAACATTGCCTTCCTCATCAAACAAAGTTTAATTTGCATGCATAAAGCAGTCACTGTTTATATGCTGCAGTGACCAATGAACTGCTTGAATGATGAAACCATTATTTGGTTAGAAAACTGGCCACTGACCAGGGAAAGCAAGTGACCATTATACACATTACTTTTATAAAGGAAATTTGTCAGAGGGAATCTGAATTGCTGCAGTAACCAATTGACCATTTTATAAAGGTGACCAGTAGGTCAGGTTTGACTGTATACAGATAATATGAATGAGAGTGGACTATACTCAAAGATTATTACATAGATGGTATACACGCTGAATGAGATATCAGTGTCCATATTGCCCTGCACCATGTTGTTAGTATTGTGATATTTAGTTCCCTGTTCACCCATGTGTAACGTACATGTATATCAAACTGCAAGCAATGATGACCCAAATCTGCTGGCACATCATGCACCAGCCAAACAGGGTCTACATTACTCACCTGTACCATTTTGGGGTAACCCGTTTTCAGATGTTTGTTCCAATGCTAAGACCACTTTGTCTGATTTTAGCATTTGAGATCATGCACCAGATAATCATGGTCCACTTTACCCACTTGGATTCTTAAGTCAAATGACCAGTGTAAACCAATAACTGCTGGTACTGAATCATGTAATTGCAGAAGTGGGTCTAAGCTATTCAAATTTTGGATGCACAATATAAATAATCAAATACACAATTCACATGATACATAATCAAATACATAATAAACATGATATATAATCAAATACATAATAAACATAATGCATAATCAAATACAGTATTTAATACTGGTGATGATAAAGCAAAAGAAATTGAAACATGAATGAAATTGTAACAAAAGCTACTCCATGCTAACAAGCAGTTACTGCAGTCGTACTAGCTTAAGACAACCATGGGTTGTTCATTTTCTTGCTCTTGTGAATTTTCAAACCCAATACTTCAACAAGATGAGGGAAAAAAATGTTCTAGTTCGGATCAGAACTTCCTGTTTCAGATGACAATTCTCTAGACCTTTCAACTGCAAGCACCCTAGTGCATAAAAAGCAAGTCTGATGTCACCACAGGAGCTTCACAAAGTGTTTTTATTTTTTTTTCTATATCAATATATTTTAAAACTAGGTAAAACTTATTAAGGTAAGAAGAAAAGAAATGGCAATTAAGCTTTGCCAAGGGAACATGATATGCCTGTCTCATGACCTATTGCATCATAATGGGCCTGACCTTGAAGCTAGGAACTTGTTACTGTATAATAAGGTGTAGACATGGATAAAGTTTCATCAGAATTTCTGTAGAGGTTAAAGAAACAAACCATTGACTTGCAGCATCCCTTGTTGTGACCATGACCTTGAGGCAGGGGAGTATGATGGTGAATACAGGAGAAAACTGTCCAGTCAAAACATAGAAGGCTAACATTTAATTAAAATATCTTCATTAGTTCAAATGTTACACCTGTATCTGGACAGGTCACTGATTTATATTTTCTCTTGTGACTTTAAACTTGAGGCAGGAGGCATACAAATGTGTAAAACTGTCCTGTCCTGATCTACAACTGGTTAAAGTTGAATTAAATATCTTCAGTGGTTTAAAAGTTATACTCCGGACAAAGATAAAGTTGTCATAGTTATATTTTTTCCTGCTGTGACCTTGACTATGAGGAAGAGAAAGTAGCAATATTATACAATGAGATCTGTTCATAATAATTAACTGACTCACTAAAGTTTCATTAAACTGTTCTGGATATCGATACAAGTCAGAGAATAACATTTCAAGTGCCATGACCTAGGCCTTAAAGGCTGGTGGCATGGATATGGTATGCGACACTTTTATGTCATAATATATTCTTTATTAAAGTTTTCATAAAATCTCTCCGACGATAAGAAAGTTATGGACTGGACAGACAAATGTTAACAGATGGACAGATGCACAACAACATAATGTGTCCAATAAAAAGGGAAAATGCCAGGGATTCTTTTTCTCCAGTTCTGATGGTTAAGACACAAAGTACAGTTTTACTATCTATCAAATGTGATAAAAGGTGATATCATCAACTTCTTCACTAGACAAAAGACTGGTTTACAATTCTTTATAACTAAATTGTGGGGGGGGGGTCTGTGATTCTCTCAGCAAACTGTTTAGCCAGCTGAAAGCAAATGATAAAGAATGATTTATGTTTTGTGCCGTTTTGAAACTGCATGAGTAAATGTGCTTTTATGCCCTTGTGCAAACTAAAAATCTCAAAAGGAATGACTGCTCTAACGATAATGAATTTGTCAGGTGCCGACACATGCTGAACGTGGATGAATGACAACATCAAAATTCAGCTAACGTTAAGCTAATATGGTGCAAACAATCAATGCCAAAGAGAATCATAATACTGAAGCACACATAGACCACTGACAACAATGCTAAAGGTGTTCACAAAGCATAGTCTGTTTCAAAGAATAACCATAAACAATTGCCAGTCTTTGCTGATGCACAATCTTAATTCTGTTATTGATGCTGATTAATCCAGTTTGCAAAGACAAGTTTTTCTTCTGATGATGATTATTAATTCAACTCTCCTAAATAAACAGAAATGAACTGTGCATGTTTGTTGTTCCCATCATTTTTGTTTGTCATTGGTTTCAGATTCCAAGTTCATACTCATGACTGATATAAAAGAAATCCTCTTTATATGAATAAATTCATGACACATCACACAAAATAGTTATTCCTAACTTTAAAAGACCATATGTGATTCAACTAACAAAACTATCACCCTGTGGATTAAAAAATAAATACAATATTAAAGGAGGTGATTTACTACAAAGTAAACTACCAAAACATGCTCCAAACTTTTAAATGTACATTACAAAGTGTTCTCCTGTAAACATGAACCCCTTGCCAACATGAACACAATTATATTATACAGACTGGTATGTGGAAATATATGTCACTCAAGCCTGAAAATTAGGTCACTGTGACCTATGTCTTGGTATGGTCGTTACTCTCTTTGAGCTGCAACCACATACCATTTGTAATCAGTGTAGCAAACTAGGGTCCAATAAATTGAGGGTGTAATGAAAAGACAAATGTCATTCAAGTGTGAAAACTAGGTTACAGTGACCCAGTTTTTGTATGGTTCAGCCACCTTGAGATGCTTCCATGACAGGGTCCAAGATATTGAGAATGTAACAAATGGAAAGATCTAAACATAAGTCACATGAGCAGGACAATTAAGGTACAATGACCAAGTATTTATATGGTTGGATTACCTTGATATGCATCCACAATGCAATTTTCGTAACTGCAGGTGAAATAGGGTCCAAGATATGCAGAATATAATACACAGACAGCTAAAATAATCTCACAAAGGGACTGGCACCCTACCAGACTGAAAGAATTTACAGAAATCCAAGATATGTCTGTTTCTTCTTTTAACTGTCGAGTGTTGACACCAGATCTAATATTCTTGAGCCATAACAAGACTTTCAAGATATATGCAAGACTAGCGCCATTTTCATTTAGGACAAACAAGGCATCATTAAAAGTCTTTTAGTGAAACTCCTATGTTAGGATGACCATTTATTCAGAAGTAATAACAAGATTTTCAAGATGACCCTTATGGCACCATTATCACTAATGACCACTTAGATACTGTCAGACATATTCTGTTGACTAACCCAATAATGATATGACTGTCAATTCAGGAAAAGTCATGACAGCAAGATTTTCAAGATGGCTACCATGGTGGCCATGCTGGATGCCAAATTGGCATCATTTATATTTAGGGCCAACGAGTGCCAGAAGTTTTCTTATGAAAACCGCTTATTGATGTGATTTTCCAATGAGAATGAGTAGCCTTAACAAGATTTTCAAGATGGGTGCTAGTTTCATTCAGGAACAACTAGAAATCAAAAGAAGTCTTTTTGGCACAAACCACAGTACAATATGAGGAGTAGCAATAACAAAATCTTCAAGCTCACCACCATTGCAGCCATTATTAAAAGTATCGGAATGTTTTTCGTTTAGGACAGACTAGACAATATAAGGTCTTTTAGTGAAAACCCATAGGCCCATCCATTCAGAAGCAGTAGCAATAACAATATTTCCACAATGGCTACTATAGTTTCAATATTGGCTGTCCAAAGAATATCTTTTTCATTATTGTGAAGTTTCAAGGCAATTCTCCAAGTAAAGTGTATTTGAGGATGAGTAGTGCTAGCAAACGTGTGTGCTAATGGTCAGACAAATGACACACAGATGTACAATGGATAACAGGCCAGCCAACAGAATCTTCTGGTCTATGACCAGTTGAACACTAATGTCACTCAAGCATTAATATACGATCACAGTGCCATAAGTATATATGGTCAAGTTACTCCCATCAAGATGCATCCACAATCCAATTTCATGTATGTAGGTGAAACAGTCCAAGATAATGGGAGTGTAATGAATAAATTTGCAGAATATTAAAGACATTACTCAAGCATGAAAATTACGTCACATTAACCTAGTCTTCACACTGTTAAGTGTTTTCTTTGGCTTGAAAACAAAAATTTTCATGACCATTGGTGAAATAGGTTCCACCATCATAGATAGTGAGGAGTGTAACAAATGGAAAGCTGAAAATACAAGTCTCTTAAGTGTGAATATGACCTAGTACTGGTATAGTTGTCACAATGACCTAGTACTGGTATAGTTGAGTAACTTTTATCAAGAAGTACCTGCAAAACAATTTTGATGAGTGCAGGAAAAATAAAGTCCAAGATATGAAGTGTGTAACAAACGAAAGCTGAAAATACAAAAGTCACACAAGCAAGAAAATTAGGTCAAATTGGGGTGTTTTTGTATGGCTTAGTTATATTCATCCAATATACCCACATACCAATATTATTTTTGAAATATGGTCCAAGACATTGAAGGTGCACAGCTGAAAATACAGGAGTCACTAAAACCTTCACATTAGGTCACATTAACCTTGTTTTGGTACGCTGAATTACTTTCATCCTGATATATCTTAATACCAATTTTCATTAGAATATGTGGAACAATATAGGTGTAACCAACAAACAGCTGAAAATACTAAAGTTGCTCAAGTGTTAGAATTCCCAAGATGCATCTACATGACCAATTTTGTAACTGTGCATGAAACAGGATCTGAGATATTGAGTGCCAACTAATAATGACAGGATTACAAATAAAGGACCAAAGAAACAAATGAACAAAGAAACATAATGAATAATGCTAAATCCCCTCCCATCTTTGTTTGCATGGGGATAAAAAAACATGTACCAAATAACCAACATACTCAATACATTTTTCAAAAGATGGATTGGTTTGGTGTTTTATAGCACTATAATATAAGTAGGCTATTTAGTGCTGACCACTGTAGCTGACTAGGATTGATCCGATGACAGGATTTGAACCTGCACCATTTTGGTTTCGAGTCTGGCACACTAACCTTTGAACTACAGCAACTCCTGCCTCCATTAGTCACCTCTTATGACATGCAGGAAAGTGCATTGAGAGTATTCTATGTCCCCAATCCCACAGGGGTTCAGAATAGGGATCCCTAATTCCACATGGGTGTCAGAAGAGGGAAATCATGCAGACTTTAACACATGGTACTTTAGAAAAGGAATCACATGGTAATAGACCTACTATTATTTGAATCAATGACATGGTAATAGACCTACTATTATTTGAATCAATGACATCAAGTAATGCCAAGTTATTTAGTAGCACAAGCCGAACATGTCACCTTGCAAGTAAGAAACTGGCATGCAAACTAATGGGATGCAATGTTCACGATCATACTGCTACTAACTCATACTGCAACTAACTAAAAACCTTTTCAAAATCAAATGCACTTTTAAGTGTAATCTAGAAATCACAATGCAAGCTGCGGCAGAAAAGAATCGTACAAGTGTGTGTGTGTATGTGCGTGTGTTTGTGTGTTTTTTTAAAACTATTTTTAACATATCTTTAATAATTTCTCAGTCATATCGCTACGATGTCTGCAGTGTGGCAGTTTACAGTGATATCTAGCACTGGGGCATCATGCCGCAGACATGTAGCATCATGTCCCTCTTAATGCTGAGTGCCATGCAAGGCAGCTGCTACTACAATTTTTATAAGTCTTTGGTATGACTCAGCCAGGGTTTGAGCCCTTGACCTCCTGCATCTGAGGTGGATGCTTTAACCATTTAGGCCATGAAGAAATGAGGCAATAAAAGTGTGTGTGTATTTTGGATTGTTAACGTAGCTTTAACAATTTTTCAGTCATATCGCTACGATGTCTGCAGTGTGGCAGTTTATAGTGATGTCTAGCACTGGGGCATCATGCTGCAGATATGAAGCTTCATGTCCCACCGTCACATTATCCTGACAACAAGCCAACCAGTCCTAACACTAACCTCTTAATGCTGAGCGCCTAGCAAGGCAGCTGTTAGTACCATTCTTTTAAGTCTTTGGTATGGTTCAGCTAGGGTTTGAACCTGCAACCTCCCATATCCAATACGAACTCTCTAACCACTAGGCCATTGGAATGGTCCGGCAATATAAGTCAAGTGCCTTGGCCTATGTATGGTATGTAGTGCTCAGGCTACAGGAGTCACATGCCTTATCACAAGTTTGATCTGCAGTGCTGAGGCTACAGGAGTGAAGTGCCGTATCACAAATATCATATTTAACGTAAGGCAACAGTAGTCAAGTGCCATATTACATGTATGATCTATAGCACTGAGGCAACCGAAGCCAAGAGCCTGACACAGAGAAACATCATGGTGGCCAACTGTGACTGACCTGAACAGGATTTGAACCCACCAGCCACTAATTTTAAGTCCTGCTCTAACCATTTAGTGTGTAACCACTGAACCAGTGTGATCCCTACAGTGAGATCCAAATAACTCAACTTTCACAATACTGTTACCTCAGCTACTGCATGATCAAACAACCTGCAATAATCATGACTGAAAGACAATGCCCTGTGACAAAATTTATTAGGGTTGTCAATCTAAGTCCTTCATGAAAGTACTAATCAAATTTCATCACTGTACATGCAACTCTCTAACAACAAACAGGTGCTAAATGCAAACATTAATTTGACACCTTCAGAAACTATGACAACAAAACTTCTCAGAGAAGTGATATTTATATCTCACCTATACATTGCATGCAAAATGGTAAAAGTATATTCATACAATTCTATGGCTCCATACCAACCATCATCCATGATGCATGAAAAATGCACAATGAAACTTAATGCTTGGGAGATAATTTCATCAAAAACCGAGTGCCAGGGGTGGAAATTTCTACCTATGCATATCATGAAGCATTCCCTCCAAACACAGAAAACTCATCAAGGGAAGATACTCACGCTGTGATAAAGAAGAACCTGGCCGCACTCGATTGCGACTATCTTGAGGTGAAACGCGACTTGCAGAAGAAGTGTAAGTATTGCTTGAACCTGTTCTTGGGCGGGCTGGAAGGAAAAGCCAATGGAATCGGTGCAACTAATCAGTTAACTGATCTGCCTAACAAAGCAAGCGTAAGAAAAAAAATAATACAATGTTGCAACAAAGAAAAACTACTTTAGAAAATAAGCTCCAGTTACATGCAGATTCAGTTTTCTTTACTACTGTTTTTTAATGTGTTCAAAATGAGACATAAGCAAACTAATACCTAGGCTTAGCATAAATGATAAAGAAATGAAAGTATATGGAAATATCTGACTATTCTTCAAACCTGAAATATTCCAACTTTTGAACACCTTTTAAAAACATTTAAATTCATAAACTTTTCTTGACTTTTAAAACTCTGAATCAATTTAATATACAGAATAAGTTAATAATTCATTAATTTAATATTTTAGTAATCCTACATGAAATTTGCCAGAAAGAACACATACAAAATAAAAAGCAACTTTTCTTCCTACAATTCTTCTGGTACCAGTACACAAGTCTTATGCAAACTTGGAGATAAATATTTTACCTTTTTCTCATTTTACATGTATATAAAATCAATTTTCCAAAGGACAAAAATTATGTTATGCCTAGAATTATTTTTTAAAAAACTGCAGAATAAACATATGTCTGAAAATTCAAAATGTAAGCAGCAGTAAATTGAAAATATAGCATCATAAATAAAAATATGACAAACATGAAAAGGAAGATTTGCAATTTTAAAGTCAAACTTGCCTGCTAGAGTTTGCCAGTACAAAAAAAGCTGGTCACTGTGACCTAAAAGTGATTAATAATTATACAAGACAATATTTGGTTATGTTCTTAAAGACACTGTACTTCTATAGTGAGCAATAAAAACAAGCCAAACTTTGAAGGGGACTGTGAAAATAAACTATAGGAATGGTGAGCAGTTTACTCAAGTAAATACAAAACCACCTCTCCTTCACTGCGCATAAACCAAATGACCAAAATGAATCAACAGTTTTGAAAAAAAAACAAGCACAATTTTTATGAAAAGATTGCAAGTTCAATGACTGGTTGACATGCACATTATCTGATGATGACGGTTAATCTGTACCAAATTTTACAGCAATCCACTAAAATTGCAAGAGAAGTTGCATCCATAATAATCATATATTGCATCGAGCAGTAAGTCAAAAAGTGCAATAACTCTTACAAAACTTGGAAGAACAGAAAGTTTTGTCAATATGTGAATCTTCTGATGATTATCAGAGTATGTATGAAATTTTTTAAAAATATACTTCACGACAAGTTGCATTCATAAGTATCTGTCTTAGAATGCATTCACCTGCTGAACAGGGGCCTCGAATGGCCGAGTGGTCTAAAGTGCTCACCGTTACGGATCACTGCCATCTCACCTCTGTCTGCATAGGTTCGAGTCTCGGGCTCGGTCAATGTGGGTATGTGGGAAAGCTTGCCAGTAGCTTCTCATGGGTCGGTGGTTCTTTCCGGGGTTTTCCCGGGTTCTTCCTCCACCACTGATACTGGCTGCCATGTATAGCCTATCCTGTGCTAAAAAAATGGCATTAAACCCTATAACAACAACAACAACAACAACAACAACCTGCAGGACATGGGCAATAACTCCAAAGTGATTTGTTGATATGTACATCTTCAGGAGATGACCCTAATACTTCCCAATTTTCATCGCAGTCCATCAGATACTGCAGACATTGTTCAAACAAGATTGTGCCAGATGGAAGTAGGGATGCATTGACTGACACAAAGTATTACTACATACCAATGTCTAAAATTTACCAATGAGACAAAAGTTGGTTATTGTAATAAAATGTAGATCTCATAATGCAGTGGAGAATGATACAAAATATCATGAAAATATTGTGGTTTACGTCTGAATCCTACTTACACTGCGAATTTAACACAAGCTACTGATAAAAGAAAATAAAACAGTAAAAAGCTCAAGAATCTGCTATTAAAATTTAAGCAGCAAAACAGCAAACTTGCATTTAGCAAAAAAAGGTATGCAAAATTAGCAAAATTTTGAATATATCTATACAAGTAATGAAACTTCTAAAAGTCTCATTTGTGGCTGAGGTTGAGAGAGGGATGTTTGTTTCTACCTTATCATTTTAAATTGAACCATATCATTTTCAATCAAGACCTAACAATGTAAACAGATAGTTTAATTTTGTAAGAGTACATGTGGGGCTGAAAATAGCTTTTTGCTCATTTTCATGTTTGTATAAATTAAAATTATTCATGTGGTTTAGTAATCATACTTGCATTAAACAAGGATTAAAAATGAAGTCAAACTGATAATAAAAACTGAACTAGATTAATGTTTGTAAAACACAAAGGCTGATGTCAAACAACCCAGACTCAAAAGTTAATGTCCTAAAAAACTTAAAACTGTAGATAAATAGGAAAAATATTAAAAAAATAATTTCCATTGCGTCTTTATTTGCGTTGCGTTCCATTTTCTATTTCATACAGGAATATCCATGATGTAAGGAAATATAGCAAATCACTCTCTTTCCTTCTCAAGTTTTCATTTTCTTGAAGTTTATATCCAAATATTTCGGAACCTACTCCACTATGACTCTAACTACATAAATGTAGCTAAAAGAAATTGTATTTCACATTTCTCTCTCTTCAGCATCAAGTTTCTTAACATTTAAAAAACAATAATTATTGCTCAAATTAAATCTTCTGGGGCTCCCCATCTTCCATTTCAGTGAATGCCATTTCCAAACATTTTCTTTCACCAAACTGCATATACACAGTTTCTATCTACATTCCTTTCCTTGTACAACCAAATAACCCACACTGTACACCACAACTAAAAGTAAGGGGAGTTTTGTGTATTTATCTCCTGTTGACAAAAATTTGCTCTTCAGCCAGCCAAATCCACTGAAAAGAAACTAACAATTCACAGTTGTTGTGGAGGATCATGGAGATTTGGATGATTCAAAAATATATTTCCTCAAAGAATGTTACAAAATAAAACATGGCAGACTTGATCAAATAATGACTTGATTAGCATGGAAAATGCACACAAGTCACATTGGGTTATTATGATCAGAGATATGTGGTTCTCTTTAAGGACTTGAAATGTAATCAAAAATTCCAGTTTCCATCTTTATCTATCATTCACAATATTAATGTCTGTATTTCTGAAAAGTCATTGCACAGGAAAATGCAGTAATAACCCACCTTTCCACAAATTTAAATGAAACAAAAATCATTTGAAAGCAGCTTTAAAATTGTAACTTGCAAATGAAAGTTGACTAATAACCTGTATAGAAAAGTGCCCAAAAATAATTTGATAATTACCATAATACTCGTGTATAAGTCACGTCAAACTGCAAACAACTAAGCTCCTGATCTGGCATAACATAATATGCCTACAGATGATTACTGATTACTCCTAATAAATTGCACAAACCCAGATCTGCCAGCATATTATGCAATAGCAGATCTGGGTTTGTGTAGTTATACAGTTGGACACGTCGTATAAGCAAGTATATAGGGAACTCAGTTGATACACAAGTTGGAAACCCTCTATACGCTATTGGCTTTGCGAGTCATTTCCTAACAAACTGCATAGACCTAGATCTACCAGTGAATAATGTCAGATCTGTCAGTGCAATTTGCAGTTGGATTTGACTCATGAACTAGTATATATATGAATTTTGCCCCAAAAATGAATGAAAGAATCATATATATGTTGGGGTCAATAGTATTTTACTCATCTGCAGTTTTTTTCACCCACTTTCAAATTTCACTGAAAGAATATATTAAGGAAGGTGATAATACAAAAATTATGACCCATCCTAGGTGGGATGATAGTAAGTAATGGAGCAACTTTTAATGCAAAATTTGAAAAACTTTGTTTAATACTTCAAAAATTTTGAACTACAGGATATCATAAAAATGAAGCATCATATGAAATTATTTGGAAAATGGCCTAAATTATAACAACAATGCCCATTTAGGGTTCTCAATTCACTAAGTATTTTTTTTGTTGCAGCAATGAACTGTATACTTGTGCAAATAAGTGATATTTACAGTCAATATGTACATATTTAGCTTCCAAAGTAACAAATGCTTGGCCAAATTGGTGCTGTAATGGTGGAATGTCATGTGATATAAACATAGCCACATCCTTTAAAATCATCACTGAAGAGTCTAAAATAGACTATCTTAGAGGGGTTCTTATATGATGGAAAAACCAGGCAGGTTGCCACACTATACAATTCCAAGAACATCAATACAACATCATGTAAAGAATGAAGTCTAAACACAACTCTAGTATACAAGAGTCACTTGAAAGGACTGATGCAATTCTGTTTGAAACAAAATTTGTCTGATTCAAAATATGATTGTTTTTCCATTTTAACTGCTGAGTGTCGAAACTATATCTGATATTCTTGAGTGAAAAGATTTTCAAATTAGCCACTGTGGCTGCCATATTGGATGTAAGATCAGCATCATTTTTATGATGAACAAGACACCATTAGGAGACTTTTGATGATAACCTCATGCTGATATCACTATTAATCCATGAAAAGTAGTGACAGGATTTCCAACATATTCATTGAGGAAACCATATCTGCGGTCAAAGAAGTTTTCTTAGATACTTGCATGCAAATAACTCACTGATCCATAAGCTATATTTGCCAAGTTATGTATAATGCAACCAAACTGCAAACTTAAAAACGCAATTTGATTAAAATTAAGACGTACTTATCGATAAGCAGATCTGACAGGCACCATTGAAAGTACATGTTCTAGAAGCCTTTGGAATTCCCTATCCACTTGGTTGTACAAGATAAATGATGCATTCATGTAATCTGATTGTTGAATCAAAAGGTCAACATAAGGTGGTTTTGTATCTGTGTCTGTCAGATCTACTTGTTGATAACTTCCATTTTCTTTTTGAACAGTGTTACAACAACTATCCTTCTCTCAACCTTCAATGGAAAATAAGTTAGATACTTCAATATCCAATCCTCACTCTCCCCTAACCTGACAATGTTGGTTTTTATGATGCCATTACCTACTAAATAAAACAGAACTTCTGTGATATGAAATGAGTTACAATCTTAACAGCTCTCTTGTTTCTGATTTTTATTATTTAATAAATATATATATATATATATATATATATATATATATGTATGTATGTATATATACACATATATATACACACACACACACAAACAGATCGTATTTTGCTAACTATATACTGATGCTCACTAAAGAGATTATGCAAACACCTTTCAAAATATTGGAAACTTGCAAATTTCATTAAACGATTTGAAAAGAAAATTTTCTTCTTTATTTATTAGAAATTTCCACTTTTTGAAGCATTCTGTCTAACTTTAGTTCTAAGTGTCTACTTTACTTCTATGAAGATGCATCTTTCAATACATCCATTGACATGATTTACATAGTGTAAGTTTTTATGTCAAAACCAAATCGTAAAAACCTGGTAACTGCCATGCACATTACACCAGATGTCCGATAATACACCAGATGCTTATAAAAGCATAGCTTTATATATTTGGCCACTTCATCATGATTAGTAGAAATTAATATACAATTCCCAAAAATATGTTCAAAAGAATGGATATATGAAATATGATACAACGGAAAAATTATCCATAACTTGGAATAGGAAAAAAGGAATGATTTCCATTTATAAAGAAACCATAACCATAAAACCCAGACAGATGTAAACTTGCAGCCAAGAAAAGCAATCCTTTCCCATGGGCAAGGAAATAATGATCATTCCTTACTTTTTACATATTGTAACAACAGATTGGAAAAAGTTAAATCGTTACAGAACTATATATATGAAAGCTTTCCAAAATGCAAACATTATTCCCTCCACTGGAAGGCCACTGTTGATGCCATCTTTAAGCGATTAAAAACTAAAAATACAACAATATAATGTAAAGACAGGCATATGGTAAGCAAGTCATCTTGTTTATACTTATTTATTTGCTTGTTTGTTCATTTGTTTGTTTATTCATTCATCCTACCATATTTAGGTTCAAGATTAATCCAGGACTAAATATTCTATAGATCTATGCCATAGTGTTTCAGGAAGCATTCAATGCAAGCCAATTACAGGAGCCTACAGAAATCTATTTAATGATGTGGTCTTTGGATTAATATTTTCTGAATAAGTTCTGTTTCAACTTATTTTTCTTACTGATATTCTTCAGTAATTAATTATTTCAACATATTTCCTTATGGTATTCTTCAGTAATTAATTATTTCAACATATCTCCTTCATGGTATTCTTCAGTAATTAATTATTTTGACATCTCCTTAATGGTATTCTTTCAGTAATTAATTATTTTGACATCTCCTTAATGGTATTCTTTCAGTAATTATTTCAACATATCACCTTATTAGTATTCTTCAGTAATTATTTCAACATATATCCCTACAGGTATTCTTCAGTGAATATTTTTAACATATCTCCTTGTTGGTTTTCTTCAGTAATGATTTATTTCAGCATTCTCCTTATTGGTAATATTCAGCAATGAATTCTACTCATTTAAATCTTTTCAGGAGCACAGTTTGTCTCCAGTCAATAAAATGGAAATGTGTTTTACTTGTACCAGATCCTTTCTTTTTCCCCAAAAGCTTCACACATCCCCATTAATCTGCCATCTTACAATGAATAACCTGTACCTATGCAAAAATAACATTGAATCATGGGCATAGTTTGTGCAGGTTCACAGATTGTAGAAGTCTATGCAACCATCCTTATGCTAATAAAAAATTTCTTCCAAAGCCCCACATGTCCCATAAAGCCATCCTTAAATGATAAATCAATGCTTACGCAAAGATTGTGTAGATCCATGGGAAAGTCGTGATGCTGCTAGCATGCCTGATGAAGGCTGCCGCTTCGAAGGTGTTGATCTTACCCTGCTCTGGGCAAGGTCAACTGCACTACTAGAGCGTGCAATCCCATTCTTGGAAGTAAACCCTTTAAATGTTTCTAAATCTGCAATGGTAATTTGTATGTAGATGTTGATTATGAGATATGAGTACAATATGAAGAAGTGCAGTGTTGCCCACATACACACCACAACTTGGTTAAATGGGTAAAATTGTAGCAGTAGTAGTGGTGATCACTTAGATGGTCAGTGGGTTAAGTTAATATTGTATTTGAGTAAATGCAAAACAATGGGTACTTGGCCTTTTTGTCTTCAAATACTTGTCCATAATCCAGATCTGTTTCACAAATACATTACACTGTACCTCAGGCATGTGCAACTTCCTCCAGGAAACTGGTGTGAGAGAGGTTTTTAATGTACCTATATGATGTCAATGTAAATGTGGATAAAAGCATGACACGAGCCAGATATGACCTGTAGGCATTAGGTTGTACATGCCTGTTATATGTTGATTTACCCAAGCTATCTAAATGTGCAGCGTTTCATGTTATACATGAAGCTGAAGAAATAACTTAAATTATGATACAACAAATAAAAATAATAATCTCCTCCAAAACATGGTTTTCCATGGCAAGTACCCTGTTGTTCATGCAAAGAAAGCCAAAGAAATAGGAAAATATACAACTGAACTGAAACCTTTCTCAGAAAAAAAAAACATTTACTATTTTTAAGAGATTTATCATCTAAATCCAAGAATAACAGTAACTACAGTAGATGTACGGACATTTCTAAAAGTAATTATCAGTTTCCTCTTTCTTTAGCTCAAAACTTTAAACAGATAAAGAAGATCAAAACTCAAGCAGACACATAGCAGCTAGTTCAGCAATCGCAGCAGCACAACACTGTCACATGAATATCATATGACTATCACATGACTGGCTGCTCTTACCTTCTGTATTTTGCTCAAAGTCCACATCAACATCCAAATCTGGATGCAAGGATAAAAAAGAAGAAACAATGACAAGACTACAGGGGATATACATGCAATTAAACAAGACAATCATGTTGGGATGCATTAGATGTGTTTAAAATTGTTTTCTCTTGAAAGATATGATCAGGTCTAAAACTCGTGCTTTTTCAGACTTGCTCATTTGAAAACATCTTTCCTGTTTATGTTACTTTAAAGAATTTTTGATGCAATCATATCCTATTACTGTATACGCATATGTCAAAATCTGATTAAGACCGATGTTAATCT
The DNA here is from genome assembly GCA_016617855.1 of Megalonaias nervosa. Taxonomy (NCBI): domain Eukaryota; kingdom Metazoa; phylum Mollusca; class Bivalvia; order Unionida; family Unionidae; genus Megalonaias; species Megalonaias nervosa. The sequence goes on from JAECUM010001118.1 coordinate 60,739, forward strand.
TATCAAAATATAACTCAAACTGAAAGTCATTTTAAAATACATGACCTGTCTTTCACATATATAACACATTTATTATCTTCCTTTCTTGAAGGTTACTTTAACACATATCAATACATCCTCAAAAACCAAATTAGAAATATTTTCTACATCATGTGTGTGTGTGTAAGAACTGCGCAGTGTCTGTTGTAGTACATGCAACAGTTGGATTTTTGCAAACTTTTAAATCACTGAAAATTTAATCAAATGCAAAAAAATTGTGCATTACATTTTTCAAACCATAACCAGATCTAATATCATTTCAAGAAATCCTTTCTTAATCCTGAAAAATTGCTCTTTTTTAAAAAAATGGAGGGAAATCCCCCCTCTCCCAGCACCATTTTAAATTCTAAAATAGACCCCAGTTTCTAACAAAGTAATTTTATATCAACAAAGGTCAATATGAACTTTGCCTCCAACCAACCAAACGACTTTTAACACTGAGCAAGAGTAATAAAGTTTGTTCCTATGGATCCAACAGAACACTGGAAAACCAATCTAAGATATTAGCTAGAAACATGTTCATAGAAACATGGCTGCTCTACCACGATGCCTGAAATTACCGAAAGTTACCTGAGGTGTGAAGGATGGATGAAAATATGGACAGAGAAGGGTACAAATATATGCCCCTACCACTCTTGAGTTGGGGCGACATACAAATATTATTAATCAAATTTAACAAGTTACATTTTATCCGAGTTTAAAGTGCAGCTTCTATTTCTAACATTGCTGTGTTTTTAGTGATTAAACTGTTCCACGATGCAAAGATTTTCTTCTGCGACATGCTAAAGCAAAGATTCAGTATCAAGAAAATACATGCTTTACAGCATTTTAAAGACAAGATTTTATTTGAGATATTATGACTAGAAAAAATAATGCATCAGATACCGAACTGAATGAATACTATTTATTTTGCATCTTTAAGAATTAGATAAGAAATATCCAATCATTTTAAATATGGCGAAGCTTCAGAAAGATCTAAATTGAAAGCTTAATCTTGTAGGAATTAACAGAGTCGATTATTTGGATTTTAAAATACTGCATTATATCTGTTACTAATTAATGCGGAATGTTTTATAATGAATGCAAATGTTTTAAAGTTTCCGATTTCAAGAAGTCTTGATGATGTCCACAGGATAATAAAGTTTATGTATTTCTACCGATTTTTTTAATATATAAAATTCAGCTATAATTAAAAATAAAATCTTACTGGTTTTTGACTTCCTTCTATGAGAATCTAAATGTATTCAAAATAACAAGATGTATGACAAAATCCAGGCTACATGATTCTATGAACATAAAAAAGTAGGTAATGAAGAATTAAATGCATTTTTTATTATTTTTTGACAGACCTACTGATTTTATCTTTCCTTTCATTTTACTTTTCTGCACTGACCAATCAAAATACAATTAATCTCTCTTGCTGTATTAATTCATATTAACATGTACTTCTCTTCAAATTTCAAAGATGCATGCAAAACATTTATAACACCAGTTAAGTGTTTAAATTTCAGGATTATCTTCCCTGTTCTTAAAAAAAGACATGCATTAGAAAATCCTCACATTTAACAAAAACAAAGGAGGTGCTAAATTTGTATGTCAGTTGTAACAAATCATTTTAATACTTAATTCTAATCTCCATTAAGGAAATAAGAAATCTAAATGAACATGTAATAATGTTAGTGTGAAACACACACAGGCATACATGTCCCAGATGGCTGAATGAATAATGAGTTACCAGTTTCATTTCCCAATAACAACTGAAAATAAGTGCATGAAACAAAGCAGCAGTAATGTTCAAAGAGATGATAGAACAGTCCCCAAATACAACAATATCCACTGAAAACTAAATTGAACTTTGATTTTAATAATACAGTATCACATCACAAACCAAGAAATAAATTTTTTGCAATTCCATGATAAATATAAAGAAAAAGAGATATAATCAAGTTTAATGAGTGAGAAGGAAAGAAATAAGTCACCTTTCATAATGCGTATAGTATGAAATATAAAACAAGATAATGTGACAGAAACTATTTCCTTAAAATTTAGAAAAGTATGGAACTTTCAGTTATTTGGTTATTCAATGTGGTCACTGAATAATTGAACTGGAAATGTTTTTAAAGTTCTAACACATTCCTGAATAAAACTGACCATATTTAAAGTATGTTTACTGTCCTAGTACCATATCAAATATTACATACAATTGTACACAATGAATCTCAGTTTACTGTCCTCCTACCACATCAAATATTATAAACAAAACATACACAATGGATTCATGTCATGATTACAAAGTGAGAAGTCTGTACAACAGAATTATGAGAAGCTGAAGGAAGCATGTATTATCAAATGAGCCTATCATTTTTAGGTTTGTGAAGCTAACTACAGGTCACCAATATCTACCGTATATACTCATTTGTAAGTCAAGATCAATTTAAAACACCACAGACATATATGTGATGCTTGATTTATGCCAATTTGATTTATGTGCTTTCATTTTAACACTGTTTAATGAAGAAATAACATCCAATTTGAACCACTGTGCTTGTTCGTATGACATCACTGGTACCATGTATTGTGACTCATGCGCAGCTCATGTATATGCATTTACATTATTTTTGCTTTATGCCATAACCTCAGGAATGCATCTATATTGTAAATCAAGCTTCAACTGTATGGCATTGCATAATACACTGGCAGATCAGGGTCTGTGTTGTTTGCTCTACTGAACAGTCCTACAGTGGATTATGTAACAGCAGATCTAGGTCTATGCAGTTTGCAGCTGGATTTGACTTGTAAATGAGTATATACGATACATTACAGTTCAAGTGATTAAATATATCAATAAAGTCATAAGGCATTGTGTTGATATGAATAATAATTGCCATCATGTATAGACAAACTGACAAATAAAAGAATAATGGTAAAAGGACTATAGTAGAGAAAATGTTAAAGATCCTTCATAAAACACATGGTGCAGTGTATCCAAGTGTATTCATTTAAATTTGAAAATGAAACAAAACATCCAGTACCTCTACTTTAAGTTAATCTTAAGACATTCAACTGTGAAGAAAAAAAACTGACATAGATGACGTTGATAATAATGATATAAATATGACCAACAAACACTTTCTTACTGAATGAACTGATCAAAAATTTTAGTTACTAAGTAGACAGACTAGCTTAGAAAGTGAACATCCAACAAGGAATAGTAATGGCAGGACTTTAATATAAAAAAGTTACTTATGAAGTTTGTTTTCATCTAATAATGAAACTGTGCATACAAATATGAATTGATTTCATGAAATTTCTAAGGTCACCTAGCTTGAAATACAATTTGTTGCATTCAAGACACAAGTTTTCTGGCCCTATTTGTAGCATTAACTCCAATGAAAAATACATGCACTTACCTCCCCCTGTATCACTTTTAGTTGAACTGAACCTGGTGTGCCCTTTGCCTATTCTTCTGTAAATTAAAAAAAAAAACACAAACAAATTAAATCAGCAGTAAATTGGTTCCTTATACCTTATATGACTCAATTAATATCTGGTCCAAAGTACTCTCCCGTTTTTCTGTAGCTTTTTAAATTACTTTAAGTCCTGTGTACTTTCCCTTCTTTCTGTAGCTTTTTAAATTACCTGAAGTCCTATTTCACAATGGAAGAAATCAAAAGTAAATTTCCATGTAATGTGATGTAGATTGTGCAGAAATCATTTTTCTTATTTTCTGAGGTCAAATTTGAATGACTTCTATCTTATCCTATGTGCAAGCTGGCCACTGAGTCCGTAGATCTAAATAGTATTGTGCAGAAACCCGTCTTCTTTTATTCAGTCAGTGACTTTAACCGTTTGATTCCCAAACCAAGAGTGTTATTCTTTACTCCAAGTAGAAGATACCCACAAAGTTTCATGAAGGTATGTGCTGTAAAACCAAAGTTATGTGGAAAAAGAAAAGTTAACAGCCAGACAGGGTCACAGCATAATATGCTCCTCCAAAATGGTGACATTAAGAAGTTAAGTGTTAGTACTGGTCAGCCTGGTGTCAGGATAATGTGACTGGGTGGGACATGAGACATCGCTAGAAACTGCAGACATAGTAGCGATATGACTGCAAAACTGTTAAAGCTACTTTAAAAATTCCCCACCCACCCACCCACCCACACACAACCTGACAACTAAGAAGTGAAAAGTAAAACAAATGATCAGAACAGCTTCTTCAGGGCTTTCTCACACCTACTTAACTGCAAAATTTTACTGCAAAGACCTACCCCAGAGTATTGGACTCATATCCCCTGTCCTGACTAGCTGATCTGGCACGGACTCTGGCAGCTTTGGTGTTTTCCCCGCTGTTGAGAGAATTACTACTTGATGATTCACTCAGCTCTCCCTGGAGGGCTTTCTGTTTGGCAGCATCCAGCGTGTTCAGCAAGGCATCTGCCTGGTCTTTAAAGTGCTCAGAGAATCCCCAAAAGGCTCTAAAGCAAGCACAGACAAATTAGCTAGACTATATAATCCAAATTTCAAAGTTATTTACATAAAGTGGGAAAACCGAGATGTCATCCTGTGAGCAGATTTATAACATAATAAATTTTCAAGAGAATAAATAATGTATGCAGTCCTCTGATTCCTCAAGCAGAAATAACCTACAACACTGTAGACCCAAACAACTGCTATCGATCTCACTTATGTTACCTTTCCTCGGTAATCTTCCAACCTAATGTACCCTCTTGATCTCAGCCATTATTTTGCTCAAACTGACATTTTAATCACCATTTTTTGTTACATATAACAAGCACTATTTATATACCTTTTCTTCTTATTTTCACAAGAAGGTGAAGGTTGTACAGTAAAACCTAAAAAAAAAAATTCCAGGTCAATCTGATGAGAAAACCATGGCATAATTCCTAATGAAATACAGTGGCTGGTTTGTGCTCAATAGCATTCTTTTATGCTAATAAACTAAAGTCTATGTACCAGTCCATGTTGTTTTGACAGAAGGATCATAAAAGAATGCCATGATAATTAAAAAATATAAAAACTCTTAAAACTGATGCCACCAGAAGAAAAATGACGTCTACATTAAACCTATTCTTTGTGAAGCAAAAAAACAGGCGCACATAGTAGATATATCCCACATTACCATATCAAACTCTGAAACTGGTAAAAACACCATCATACTGGCGACATAAGTTTACTTACTAATGCAGGTGAATAAAAATTGTTGTAATATCTATATCATGATTTCTAAATGTTTACTTTCTGGAGAGGGCCCTGGCCTCCGAGTCTGCATCACTGATACCCTTCTTGATGGACTCCTGGATGATGGCTATGTGTTTCTCCAGTATATGCGTTGGCCACTTGTGCAGAATCTCATTTAAAAACTCAAAACAATACCTGAAAAGACCGATGATGAATGATGAAAACAAGAAAATCATTGCAATAAATTGTAAGGAAAAATAGGCAGCACTGGAAACTAATCAATGCTTTGTTACTTAAAACATGGTTACTTCAGACTTAACAAAAACAAATTCCATGACCTTTTCCAAAACTTTTTCAGGACCATTTCACAAAACTCAATGACCAATGATCAAACCTAATTGTGTCATGTTCAAAACATGATTTTTTAATCAGTGCTTGAAAAAGCAGTTATCAATTTTTTTAAACTCCTCTGTCAGATATTCCATGACTTTTCCAAAACTTTGCAAGGTTTTGAGAAATTCTATGACTTTTCAAGTGCCTTGAAATTAACATTTCATATAAATTTTTTCCAAGATTCCAGGGCTTGCGAGAACCCGGTTAAAATTGGCATTCAAATGTGTTACTATACCATCCACAAGGTTACTTATTCAATACTCTTCTTCATCCACACCCAACCACCCAACCCAAAATCTTAAGGCAATTAATCTGGAAAATGCTAAGAAAACAATTTTTTAGTAAATTATATTTCTCTGAGAATACTTACCCAATCACATTACATTAGGAACATTGGCCTGCTACCTTGTGAGTCCAGCCCTAGTACAAGATGAAAATCATCTTTTCTAGTTCAATAAACAAAGGGCAATAACTCTTGCCCACTACCTCCCTTGGCACTGTCCAGTTTGCTAGTTTTTAGCTGAGCAAGGAACTAACAAGGATTCTCGCATGGCAGGGTGGTTGGCAGGGTTTTTAAGTACTGTGAGTGGGTAAGTATTCTCGGAGAAACATAATTTAATTAAACATTTTTGTTTTCTCCTTCAAAATACATTCCCCAATCACATTACGTTAGGTGAATAAGCAATAGGAGGAGGAGATGCTGAGCATCCGACCTCTACCTCAGGTATCCTTCTAGGAAGAATAGCTGGATTCCACATGTGAATGATAACCTGTTCTCCTGATTACATAAGCAACACAGCCTATGATGGACTTGTGACCCGGACATAATGGTTAAGAAGATGAATTTTAAATCATCTTACCTACAAAATTTAAACAGTGAATCCAATGAAGCTAACAGGCTGTGTTGATTGGTCTAGTTGAGACTGTTGGCCATCTGTGTTGCCACCACTGGACCTACCAGATTCAAAATCTCTGATAAAAAGGCTCAAAAGGTTGATTCTGCATGCTAGCCAACAGCTTCTTTTATATCTTGGATTGAAATGTTGTGTTTGAATGTGAGACTCGCAGGGATGGCTCCAAGCTTCTAAGCAGTAATCTTCATGAGGTGACTCTGATCTGGTGAGATGTCAGAGTACACCAAGTGTACAACACACTTCAGCCATGATGCAAGGGCTTGAGGGGTGATATCCTGTGTTCCAGCTCACACCGGAAGGAAGAGGCATTTGCGCATGCCACAGCTTGTCTCTGTGCGTTTCATGTACAGCTTGAGAGTACAAACTGGATCTTGCATGGTTGCTGTTCTCGACTTTTCTATGGAAGACAGCAAGTGGGTGATGACTCTTTGGTTACTGACAGACGGTAACCAGTTTTGGGCTAAAAAGCCTGGTTGTGTCAAGAGAACCACTGAACCCTCCAATCTGAAGAGAGTCTGGGTCAACATAAAGGGCATGCAGCTCGCTTATCCTGCATGCGGAAGCTAAAGCTATCAGGAAACATGACTTGGATTATAGTGACTTTAGCGAAGTGTGGGCTAAAGGTTCAAATGGATTCAGGATTGGTTTAATTTGGAAACAGAGTGATGGATTTTGGTAGACGAGTCCAAAGAGGTCTAATATATCCTATAGGTCTATATCATTCCCAAAATCATGTCTGCCATGATGCTGGAATGTGTCCAATATCAAGGGATGGTAGCCTTTGACAGAGATTGGAACCAAATGTTTCTCCTCAAAGAACCAGAGAAAAAAGTCGTTCAGTTCTGGGATTGAGGCACACAGAGGGATGATGTTGCTGGTATTGCACAAGTCCCTGAAAACACGCCACTTTCCCTCAAAAGCCTTCAGAGTGGAAGGCATTCTTGTGCTTAGATTCTCTCCATGTCTTAAGTTTTGAATTGTTTGTCTCGCAAGTCTGTCCTGATAAGAGCCAAGCATGTAAAAGAGGAACAGACAGTTTGAGCTGGGAAGGAACACCCATGACCGTGATTGCGAAAGAAGATTCCAGTTGGCTAGAATCTTCCTGGGCAGATCTGTTGCTAGAAAGAGTAAATCAGTGACCCTGGGAGGTGCTATCAGAAACATCTTGCCATTCTGACCATTCCTAAATGATTGACAGTGCATCCATGGCCCAAGCTTTTGGGTCTGGAACAGTAGAGATGAAGGCAGGTAGCTTGTGATTCCACCATGCCATGAAGAGGTCAATAATTGGACGCCCCCAGAGTGCACAGATCCATGTGATGACCGATTGATGGAGAGACCAGGGAATAGGGAGATCAGTGAGCTCAAAATATGGTTTCTTACTGCCTTTGTATGATTCTTCCTAGGGATAGATATTGATGCACATGACTGAGAAGATCCCCTGAGGCGGTTCAACATCCCTTCACGCTGGCAGGGGCTGAGTGGTTCCAAACACCCATGTTGTTAAGTGGCAAGATGGAGGGGCAGTTCCTGAAGCTGCCTGACTCCAAGCTCTATTCTTCCTCCAAAATAATAGTGACCCTAACTGGGTTGTCTAGAAAAGGAAGGGATGACAAGATTTGGAGACATGGATCACTGACATGTGACATGTTGTATTCAGAATAAATTGGCAGAATCTGTCAAAGTATTGGCCATGGTATAGTGAGAAGCCCTGGCAAATGACCCTAACAATCCTGGTCATCACCTCCCAAGCATGACTATTGTGGGTGTCTCTGTCAAGTCTGAAAGGTGCCAATGAGGCAAAATCCAACAATGAAGAAGGTGTAACAACATCCCGAATCAGCTCTAATGGGCATGGAGCACATTTGTCCATCTTATAAAACAGATAAGTGGACATATGAACAGCTACTATACTCCTGTCAAGTGCCAGGAGATCAGAACTGAAGGTGTCTTTCGCCTTAAGTCCATTTCTTCCTCCTCGTCGAGATCTATCAATTCCTTGGAGTAGCTGTAGGGGGTTGAAGGCATTCTGAAGTAACCAACACCTGATAAATGTTCTCAACAGTGGCTTGAAAGCAAAACTTCAGTCACTTCCAATGTAGGATCTAAGTAAGATATGAAGGATGGTGAAGTGAAGACATCTGCCACACTCACTGTGTGTCAAGGCCCAACTGGGTCTACCTGCTCTGGAGAAGATTTACCAGGCAGAATGAAGACTCAGTTCCATTCCGATGAAAATGTCATTAGCTCTCCCTTGTTGACAAGCAACGAACATACAGAAGTCTGGCACAGTGGGCTGGTTTGCCCTGAGAATGGTTGGCCTGTAAGCTGCCAGTATAGAAGACAGTCCGGCTATCACCAGTACCTTTTTGGACTCGTCTACCAAGGGCCTGGCAGGACAGACAGATTTCTCACTGAAATCTCTGTCATAGAGAAGACATGTCACCAATGATACATTTAGATGGATAGATCTGTCACTAAGATCCCTGTAAATCATAGTTGGCGGGAACGATTCATCAAAAATAACTAATGTTGGAATAGCTGGACAGCAAAATGGCCAGCGATGGTGCGGTTTTATTATGCATTAGACTCAATAGATCTGGTACAAACCCCATTCATCCAGACTTACAGGCCTGAAGGCCATGCTTGGCCATGCAGGGGTACTTGCGCCCACTGGGCTGCCTAAAATTGAGGAACACTGCCCCAATGGGTTGGTGTTAGCTGAGAGTCTTCTCAAAAAGTCTCCCATGATGGACAGTCGGTGGTGGCTGTACGGCCTGAATCAGTCTTTCCAACAATGAACCATAGAATGTCTTCCTTGACTTATTCTATCTTTCCTTCCATTCAATGCCGAATAGACTATTGCTCTGAATGTGTATTTCATGCATTTAGTAGACGTTTCTCCTGAAATGACAGAAGAAGAAAACAAAGCACAGATTATGAAATCAATATGTGACTAACTAGCTAGAATAGAAGCCCGGACTTCCTCTGACTACGTATTACAGATGCTGCATATCACAGATGGTGTATACTCATTATAAACAAAACAAGAGTCATGGTAGACTTTCATGCTCTGAAGTTGCATAAATAGCATTTAAATGACATTTTACTGAAATGACACAAGAAGAGAAAGCAAAGTATAAATTAGTAATTCATCAAGTTACTAACTCACCAATATAAAAATATCCCCCTTTACAAATGATGGAATCAAAAAAGTCTGTGCCGCATGTGAAACTTGTAGATTATGCTTTGAACTTATGCATTTCAAGTATTAAGTTGACCATTCTACTGCAACAAGAAGGGAAAAACAAAGCATAAATTAGCAATGCAGCATGCTAAAACCAACTTCATTACAAATGGAGCAAGCAAAATAGTCAAAGTTGTGCTAACTTTTAATGACCTTGCAAAGGTCAATGATAGCGTGGTGTGACTTGGCCTTACAAGGAACAAGTCCCCAAAGGTGACATAATCGCTCAAATTTGGCAGAAACTGCAAAAATGAAAGTATACAAACTGTAGCAGGATGAATAATCCACACAATAAATCAAAAAGAAATGTTGGACGAGTCAATTAGAACACAAAAATGGCATGGATTGTTCGAGGATAAACTAGATGATGTTATCCATTTCAGTAATGAAGCTAAAAACGAGGGACCTGGCGGTGCCAAGAGGAGGTAATGGGCAAGAGTTATTGCCCTTTGTCTACTGAACTAGGCAGAAAACAATTTTCATCCTTTAGTAGGGCTGGATTTGTGAGTTAGCAGGCTAGTATTCTTATTGTAATGTGATTGGGAATGTATTCGAAGGAAAAATCACATTTATTTGAGAGGCACCACTTTCTTTTGATCTTGTGCTTTAAGCAAACCTCAAATTTTGAGACCCAATGAAATATAATCTATTTATATACAAAGAAAAAAAAAATGCTTCTAGCTCAACAGATGTACATCAGCAAACTGAAGGCCCAATGAAATGTACTCTATTGTGTTATGTTTGGAAGGGGGTTTTCTTATGGCACAGCAACACTCTAAAGGACATGTCATGCTGATGCAACCTTTGCCCACCATGGTAGCCAATCCAGACATATATGATATTAAGAAGCCGAGTATGAATAACCTACAAAACATAAGGTTCATCCCCCTCCTCATGCATTCATCAAATTTTCAATCATTCTTGCTATACCGCATTCAGCACACAACATGTTCTGCAGTTATCAACCCCAACTACCAATTAGTAGTAAGCAAGATTCTTTCAATGACAGTCGGCATGGTGTAGTCTTTTAATTGAGGAAAGCACAGAAAATGCAGAAAAACCCTCATCTTGGATAGGTGACCATTTATCCTTGCAAATGCTGCAATTGGGATTGGTCCATAAACCCATAAGGTTGCAAAGTAAGGTCTTACTACTAAGTGATCAAAACCTGCCATCATACCTATGAATGTCATTAAGATGATATGGCTTCCTGCACACACAGCCAAGACAGGAAAATGTTGTGCATAAGGATAAGATCTTTATAAATACAGCATTACCACAGCAAAGTTTTAGTTAAATACAGCTACTGATGTTGATAGGTAAGGCCCTTCAAAGCCTGTAAGAAAGAATCTTCAAATTGTTGCTGTCACCACCACTGTTGCCACTGGGAAAATGTTAACTATGCTTAACATTTCACTGATGCAAAAACAACACTTATGCAATAGGAGTACATTCCCAAGTTCTGTAATAGGTCTCTTTTCAGACGGGGCTGATGGGTTTTGGTGTCTGCAGTTTCAAATAGGCCTAATGGATTTAGGTCTCTGCAGTTTCAAATAGGCCTAATGGATTTAGGTCTCTGCAGTTTCAGATAGGGCTAATGGATTTAGGTCTCTGCAGTTTCAGAAGGGGCTGATGGGTTTAGGTCTCTTCAGTTTCAGATAAGGCTAATGGATTTACCTTCTTATAATGCTGGCCTTGGAGCTGATGTTCTGTGTGATGATTGGAATGAGTCGTGGAGCAAAGGTTTGCTAAAAAGAAAAGTTAAATGTTTAGCAGTTTTGGTTTCAAGTGGACCACTATAAAAGTTCAGGTTTTTATAACACAAGTTTTCCAAAACAAAATACGGAACAGATAGCAGTAAAAAGAGAAAATGACGCACAACACCTTGTATCGATTAAATGTAAAACAGAACTTACCATGAAAACACCATGATCATATAGATAACATTTTCCATGAATATGCCATGATCATATAGATAAAATTTTCATAAATGTGCCTTGATCATATTCCATAATCATATAACATTTTCCATGAATATGCCATTATCATATAGACAAACATTTGCCATGATTATGCTATGATCATATAGACAACAGTTTCCATGATATTGCTATGATCATACAGATAACATTTTCCATGAATACACCAGGATCACATAGATAACATTTTCCATCAAAATGCCACGATTGTTAAGATGACATTTTCCATGAATACACCATGGTCATATAGATCAAATTTTCCATGAATACACCATGGTCACATAGAAAACATTTTCCATGAATCCACCATGATCATAGATAAAAATTTCCATGCATCCACCATGATCAAATAGATAACATTTTCCATGATAAATAACATTTCCTGTGCTCACAACTATTTTCTTCTCCACATATTGTAGATTCAGAATGCCATCTTGTCAAAATGAAAACTGCCCCATGGCACTATTTGATGAACTGACAACACACTGAATGAACATGTTAACAGGTCTTAGTTTGTGAAAGTATAAGACAAGAAGAAAGAGATAAAACATATGGTACAGTATAAAAAATAAAGGTATACAGGTTTCATCAAGATGCCAGCAAATTAAAATCAATATTTCAAGACCTTAAAACCAATTACATCACACTTAATGAAAAAATATTAAAGGTAAATTTTTCAGATCAATATTTTTCAGATTACCTGTGAAGAAAGCTGATATTAAGCAAATACTGATGCAGATGACACACCAAATTAATCAAATTGGGGGAATGTGTCCCCAGACATTTGCCCCAACAAATATGGTACAATTAAGTCAAACAGATACTACAATTCAGTATAATAATAACTAAAAAGGTTGAGAATAAAACACTATCAGAATCTTCTTGACACCAATCTAATAATAAATTTAATTTTAAAACATTAAGTCCTTTCAAACTCACTCAGTGAAAATAAATTTATAATGCAAGGGAAAACTTCCATTTCATACCTGGGCAATGTCTTCCATATTCTAAAGGAAAAAGGTGAAAATTAAATTAGACCTTGGTCTTCTTCATGTTAAACACCATCTCAAATTTGGTTTTATTTCATTAAGTCCTTCAAAATATCACATTTGATGGAGTTTTACTTATAACAAGTAAATCTCACTGGCACATATAAAGGCCAATCTTTGGAATTTTCAGTCCAATCAATTTTAGTAAGCTATCTGATATAGCATTTTGTATTTCGAGTTATCATCAGAAACTATATGTTCCAAATGAAGCTTGTCACTTTCATAAACGTGAAAGCTGCAATTTGGTTTGTTACATCAAAATGTTGCCGCAACATGACTTTGAATTGGTGTCCATCAGACCTTTATGTCAGAGAGCTTGATTTAATCAGACTGAGTGACTGACAGACGTAAGTAAGAATTCCTACACTGAATAGCTGGGGCACAATTATGTAAACAAATTTGATTAACGTAATAAAATACACTAACTCACCTGCAAAATAAACCGAATGCAGACGATACCTGATGTAGCCATGATCTTGGCACTATTTGGGATCAGGTTGACAAGTGATGGCAGAAGCAACTCTGCAGCATGGTCAAACTTGCTGGTTAACTGCTGGGATAAATATCTACAAAAAAGGGAAACAAATGATGATCAAGTTTGAACCTTTCTATTCTAATTATGGTTATTTAAGACTTTAATGTATGATTGTCAAACAAATGATAATCAATTCTGAACTTTTCTATTCTAATTATGGCTATTTAAGACTTGAATGTATGAATGTCTGACAAATGATAATCAATTCTGATCTTTTCTATTCTAATTACAGTTATTTAGGAATTGAATACACCTGGTTTGTTGAACTCTGCTACTTGTTAAAACTTGAATTGGATTGTTCAACACAGAATACTTACTGCAATCCATCTTTGCTAGCCATGGTTCGATAACCCTATCTACACCTTGGCATATCGAGCAGACATTTCTGTGCTTCAGGTCTGTGAATTGCATTGGATGTGGCAGCAAGCCACTGCATCCAATCAAACTTAAGTTGTTCAAATTTGAACACTATTCCTACGTGATCGAGAATTGGGGAGCACACAACATGAATGGACTGATAACTAAGTAATTTTCCAGTGTCGGTCCGTGTTTACACAAATACCTTTCACTCAAGTACACCTGCAATGGCTTCCCTCTGGAACATAGTCATACTTTCAATGTTAAACTTACAAAGTATCAGGGCCCCGAGTGGCCAAGTGGTCTAAAGCGCTCACCATTACGGATAACTGCCATCTCACCTCTGTCTGCGTGGGTTCAAGTCTCGGGCTTGGTCAATGTGGGTATGTGAGAAAGCTTGCTGATAGCTTCTTGTGGGTCGGTGGTTCTTTCCGGGGTTCTTCTTCCACTATTTATACTGACCACCATGTATAGCCTATTTGTGTTAAAAAATGGCATTAAACCCTATAACAACAACAACAAAGTATCCTTTCTAGGTCAATTGCAACCATTTTCAGCGGGTGTACAATGCACCATGCTATCGGTTAGTTGGCATTACATACTAAGGGAGGCAACACATGAAATCCAATAGATGTCGCTAGGACAAAGCACAGAAATATCTGCTCAATATGCCATTGTGTAGATAGGGTTATTGGAACCTTGGCTAGTGAAGTTGACTGCAATCACAATTATACCAATCTACAATATTTAATAAAAGTGTTTTCTAAAATAACTTTCATCCCTCGCACCATTTTCAATTCTGGAATAATCTTCATAAGAAAAACAAATAGATCTAACTTGAAAACAGTACCATATACACCCACTTTAAGGTCAAACCCAGCTTCAACCAACATAGACCCTTTTCTGCTGTTGCATAATGTGCCAGCTGATTAAGGTCTATGTTGCTTGTTCTACTGATTACTCCTAACAAACTGCACAGACCCAGATCTGCGGGTGCTAAGGCTCAGCGGCATCTGTGCAGTTTTCAGAGTTGGTCTCAACTTATAAGCAAGTATACATGTTTCCTAAAATATTTTCTATCCCCCAACCCCTTTTCAATTCTGGAATAATTTTCACAAGAAAAGCCTACAGATCAGGCATAAAAATAGTACCACTGTATATTCTCATCTGTAAGCCAACTCAAACTGCATCATGTGCTGGCAGATCAGAATTTTTGTTGCTTGGTCTACTGCCTACTCCTAACAAACTACGTGGACCCATAGCTGGGTCTATGCAGTTTGCAGTTGGAGAGTATATTCAGTTTTCCCTCATGTGGCTAGAAAAAGAATATCAGGCAAAAGAATCGGTAAACTTTCAAATTTTATTTATGTTTTATAAAAATTAGGTCTTAAACTTGCCAAAAATTTAAAAAAATAAATTCGAAGATCCAGGGGATATAAAATGTTGGCATGCACTGTCCCTCAAAAGAATTGATGGTCTCATGACTTAAATGAATTTCCAGTGACCCAAGATAGACCATTTCTTCATTTTAACTGCTGAGTGTTGAAACCATCTCTGATATTCTTGACCAATAACAAGATTTTTAAATTTGCTGCTGAATATTAGACTGCATCATTTTCCTTTTGGACCAACCAGACAACACAAGAAGTCTTCTGGTGAAAACCCCCATGTCAATATAACTTTCTGTTTAGTGAAAATGTCAAGGCAACTTTCCATTCAGGAGGAGTAGTTATAACAAGCTTTCATGATGATGCTATGGTGGCCATACTGGATGTCATTTCATTTAGGACCAACTAAACACCACAAGAAGTCTTTTAGTGAAACCGTATGTTGATACAGCTATTCAAGAGGAGCAGAGATTTTCAAAAATAGACATGGTGATGGCAACACTGGACATCTGAGTGGCACCATTTTCATTTAGGACCAACTAGACCTTGTAAAAAATGTGTACGCAAAATTTTGTCATGGCAATACTTCATGCAGTTTAGAAGTAGTAGTGATATGAATTTTGTGCTCTATGACCAGTACAGCTAAGAAAAACAGTTTATATACTGTATTCAACGCTTAAATTGAACAACCACAAAGACATGTAGAAAGTAAATCATCTCTTCCACAAAGCAGCAGAAAACAAAACTTCCAGCTGGTTAACACAAGGGGGAACTGTATTAAGGTTACGGTTTGGTTGGTATGGTGTCTTATGACATAGCAACACAAGCAGGTCATTTTGTGCCAGGAAACTGGAGTAAAGTGCCTTGCCCAAAGACATATCACAGTAGCCGACCCAGGCTGGTCTATGGTAGGATTAAAACCTGCACACTTTTGGTCACAAGTCCAGCATGCTAAATACTGAACCACCACAGTTCCCTTGATAAAATAATATATACTTACGCTATAGATATGCAGCCCTCTCTAACTATTTGTGAGCGCAGATCTTTGACAGTGGTAATTAAGCATGGCTCCAGCATCCGTAATGATGAGTAGAATTCTTCACAATCTGAATGACCATACAGGACAATTGCTCTCAAGGATTTTAGCTGAAATTTCAAATTAATTTATTTATAATGTGAAATTCTGAATCTGCATTTGAAACCAATCAACAAAGAACATTCAAGAGATAAATAATTTTTGTCGTTTATGATCAGTTGTCCTCTGTATCAAATTGGAAGCACTCTGCATAAGAAAACAGCTTTTTACTGTTAACAGGTATACTTTCAAACGAGGGACTATCAGTATATGGTCATCAATAAGGAACCTATCCAATTAAAGTTCCAAATTAGGCAGACTGATGAAAACATCTTCAATGAACATCAGTAAAACTGTTCACAGTCGTCCGTTTCTGAAAAGGTATAATGTACATAGCAAACAAATTATATAAGTGAAATCATCACAATATAATTGTAAGCAAGTTTGGATAGTATGTCCATATACAAAATAAATCATGTAAAAATATTAATTTATACAGGCATCAAGAGTCTTCACTGCCAGAAAACTCACACATGCATGGTGAAAAATAAGATCTGATAAGTATAATTAGCTTTACTGACAATTCTCATGTTCCTTATGGGATAAGCATGGCTGTTAAGCTATTTATCTTGTTCTGAATCTGTCTTTTCCCTCCTTGTTACCTAACTTTTCTTAACCAGTCATCTTAATATACTCTTCTATTTGTTACATAAGTATACTCAACTTTACCAACAGTTGTTCTGGGATATATTTCTTCATTCATAAGCACATAAGAACACAAATGTATACAACTTCATTTCAAAAACTAGAAGTCAGATTAAAATACATATCCCCATGCTAACTTTTATACAGCCCCCTCCCCCTCCCCCTCCACTGAATCTCTTGGCCAAGTCCCCAAGGCTGAGGGCTAATGTTACTAAGAGGTAAAGGCAGATCCAGGGGCCATTGCATATTGTACATCAGAATTCATAGTTTCATTGCTCAACAAGTGTATATATGCTTGTAGGGTGAGGAGCTCAGTTACTTCCTGGTTATGACCCAAGGGCCAAGTCCCTGGGAGATAACAACAGACCCTAGGTGCCTAAGCCACTTGCACTTCTGAATTTGTGTTTTCATACCCAATAAGTGAATGTATGGTTACTGTGTGTGATTTGGATTTTTAACGTAGCTTTCACGATTTTTCAGTCATATCACTACGATGTCTGCATTGTGGCAGTTTATAGTGATGTCTAGCACTGGGGCTAAGTCATGGGCAAAGGACTGGCCCTGGAGCTAATACTGGCTGCATATCTCAATTTGACTTCCACATCTGAAAAATCCCATCCATGGCTTTCAATTTTCCATTATCATTTAGAACCGAGCAGATATAATAAAGAAGTCTCTTGGTGAAAACCTCACTTGAATGTGACCATCCACTCTGGGGGAGAGGTGACAAAAAGATTCTTATGATGGGCATCATGGCCACCATATTGGATGTAAGACTGGCATTGTTTTCACTTAGGACCAAGTATTTATCACGAGAAGTTTCTTGGTGAAAACTCCATGTTGATATGGCTTTCCTTATTTTGAAGATGAGGGTCAGTTTACATCATTTTCATTTCAAACCACTGAGACACCATTAAGAACTCTTCTGGTGAGAAGCCCATTTCATTTTGGAGAAGTAATGATAACAAGATTTTCAAGGCAGCTGCCATGGTGGCCATCTTGGATGGCACATTCGCACTGTTTGATACGGTTCACTATGGAGAAGAGAGTTCCTAAGTTTGTAGTGAACTTAAAAATTCCAAAATAGACACTCAAGAGATTTGCTCAAGGATGAGCAGAAATTTTACTATTACTTGCTATGAAATCAGGGCATCAATCGAGTTTCAATGTTGATGTTTTTTTCACAAGACAAATGTCTCCACCTTTTTAACAAAAAGAATCCTGTTTTGTTGTGCAAAAATTAGTGGTGTAATACATACTGCTTTGCATGTACACAAAAAGGTACTATAGGATTAAATGATCATGGCTGGGTATCTATCGAAGTGTAAATTTTACATAATCACTCACAAAGTAAATAAAGTCTGAAGGACTTAATGTTAACTTTGTGAGTGATTAGGTAAAATTTACACATCGATAAATATCCAACCATTATCATTTAATCCTTATAATTCTAATTCACTTCCTTTCTAACATCAGATGAGCATATTTAATCAACAAAACCTTCACTTTTATGTGGATCGAAGTTTTCTTTCATTGGCCTCTTAACTGCGATATAATACATAACCCGATCTTCGCTAGCCAAGATTCGTCAATCCTTTATACAGTAACATGGGTAGAATGTCACAGCGGGTCATGCCAGTGATATATTGTTGTGATCATTCTTTTAATATATAAAAAATGGTTGCTGCGGTTAAACCAGGTTATTCCTTTTATTTTGAAAATTACGCTTGTGTATGGCACGTATCGTTATAGCAATGTTGTTTTTACTTTCTACGCATTTCAATCTTTCAAAAGTTAAATAGTGTCCATTTTTAATGAGATCCTTTCTTTGACATATGACCCTGACCTTTAATAACCGCTGCTGTAACATGCTGTCGAGGTGAAATGCAATAATTTCCGAAGACTGGCTTGTAAAACCTACCACATGCCTTCGTCAGCAAAAGGGATGAGTGGTGGAGTGCAGGAAGGTCTGTGTAATTACATTGTTTTAACTCATAATGGTCCATTACAATCTGCTGTTTGTAAATTTTGTTTGGAAATCACAGGAATGGGTGGATGAGTTTTTGTTGTTGTTATTATTAGGGTGTAATGGGTTGATATAGATAAAACTTCAAATCAAATGACATGGAAAACAGGGAACCAAAAGTAGTCTGCAGAATTTATCGACGTGTAAAAAATTCCAGTTCAGCATCACGTGACTGTTTACATCCAATCAAATTGCTGAAAACGTGTTCAATTCATAAAAATTGGAATTATACATGTATGTGATTTGTTGACACCTCTTGGGTTGGCGTGATCTCTGAAAGATCAATTTATACTGATGAGCAAAAAATTTCATTAATAGAAAAAGCGCTTTATTGACAATTATTCCCAATATGATCATAAAACAAGTATTCAGCTATTAAATAGCAGTGTGCCCACCCACCCCTGGTCTTTTCGATGTCTTGCTTCAATGGCAGCAACCCCCCTTTTTTTAGAGGTCCCCGGTAACTAGTACTTTTGCTTTATAATGCAGTCTCTATTTTTGGACCCCATTGTGTGTGAGTTATCAAGGGAGAGATGTATTTAAATGCCCATGATAATCTAATAGAAAAGAAGTTGGCTACTTACGACAATTACTAGCTTATAAATCGAGTCCAACTGCAAACAACATAATGCACTGGCAGATCATGGTCTATGTTGTTTCTTCTACTAACTACTCCTAACAATCTGCACAGGCCCAGATCTGCTGGCAAATTATGTGATGGCAGATATCGGTCTGTGCAGTTTGCTGCTGGACTCAACTTATAACATTCCATTTGGTATGTTATTGGACACCATTGGTGAAGAAAACATGAATCTCAAATTATGAAAAAAATCTGTATTATTATATATAATACAGACAACAAGGCCACATGTACAATATATGATAAAAGGCAAAAGCAAAGAGGGCTAGAACAAAAAATTTGGGATGCAATCCCAGGTAACTGGAATTAAAAGAAATTTTTATACCTGACTTTATTGTGCTTATCATCAACTATAACAACTATACTGCAAGGCATCACAAACACAGCAAAGCCATTGTGACAGAGAATAATTTAACAAAGGCAAAATTAACCAACACAGAAATGTTCAGAATGCTCAAATAATAGGCAACTCACTGCATCCACCCTCCTTTCCCATCTTTCAGCATTCGTATCATTCAGCGTGTCCTTGATTTTATTCATCTGCTCTTGAACCTCTCGAGCCGAGTAGATCTGTAAATCACAAAAATTGCATATTGTATTTGCAAGTGTTAAACAAGCACTTAACTACAAACAACACAGACCCAGATCAGTCATCACATAATAAATTGATGAGTGTCTCTGCTGTTTGCTTAATAATATCTGCTTACCATATCAAGCTCAAAAATGATGTAATCATTACCTGACGACATCATGAATTGACTTCACTTTTAATTTAAGTGTACATACAACAGAGCCATGAACTCGGGTAGAAACTGATGTCAAATGATTTAGATGTGACTTCAGTCTCTTATGATATAAAGGAGAAGAAAAAGGCTTACAAAATTTTAATAAACAAATAATTAAAATAATAGTCAACAAAAATCACTAGTGACTTATGACCTGGCATAAAATGGCTGCACAATCGTTCTTTTGTAGAAAATAATGTGTAAATAATTGTGTCATACTGAAAAAAATTCAATCACACTGTTTTTCTTTGTGCATTTGATAAGGAATCTATGATCTTCAACCTGAGCAAATTTTATGAATTTTTAAAAAAATTTAAATTTTTAAATTTTTAAGAGTATTTTAGGGACAAATAAAGATTGGGTACATTTTTCACTGTGTTTTTCTATGCACTGAATCTTACTGAGGGTTGGATTTTTAAAAAAATGCACACCAACCCATGTTTGTTAGTGATATTAGATCTCTTGCACACTTATTAATGTAACAATATTAACTTTTCAAATTAAATCCTCCACCTTAACACAATAGAATGAATGGCTTATATTATGATCTGCCTGCGTGTTCATCAACAGATCTGAGTCGATTCTTATATGGGTCAATATGGCAGATATTTATAACTGTAAAATAAACTCTAGAGCTTTAACTACCTTAAAAGTAGTTACCTCCCTTAAAACTGACATTCGCCAACAAGGTGGCAGAGGACAGTTTCGCATATTGGCCCCTGGCAAATTTCTCAACTTAAGGGTATGGTGTGACTTTTTGAGCTATTATTGTGTAATAATTAAAGATAAGGACATATTTGTGAATTTAGTCTTTCTGGCTTGTGTTGTTCTTGAAACTGATGTTAGGCATGTACACCTCATGTAGTCACTGCAAAATATGTAGCCAGTGAAATACCAATAGTCAGCTAGGAAGCAGAGCTAGCTACTTATAGCAGTAGACATATTGGTTCAATCAAGTAGAATATCTCAAAAACTGATTGGATGACAACTATTTTGAATAGCATCAAACTATTAAGTACATAATATTTTTCAAAATTAACACCCAGGGAAATGGCTTGTGTTTGCAATGTGAGCACCACATGTTCTTAAAAATGGTTTCGGATATGAAAAATGCATGTATAAATTTGGGGGTGGGGTGCATCAACTTTTTATTCTATGAATTTCCACTGACTTGTCAGATCAAGTGAATGATATTCTTATGTGTTGCTTTATTATACCTATCCAAAAATATTGACTTTTTCACCTCACTCAGGTATTTTATTTCTTATGAATTTTTGTATTAGGCAGGTGTATGCAACATTAAATTTGTGCATAAAAACTATCCCCTGCCCCCTAAAGACTGTATTGTGTGAGGTAGAACTGTATAGTTACCTCCCTTAAAACTCATTTACCAGTAAAGACGGTTTTGTATGTGCTATAGAACTGTAAGTGTACAGTAACTCGTATCTAACACAACACAGAAATTCCTATCATGGATACAAGCAATCCTATCTCGTCAGTGGCAAATCTCTACAATATAGTTATTTTGTGCATGAGTGAACAATCACTTAAGTTATAAGGTACACAAGTACACCAATGATGACAATAGAGCTGAGATGACATACTTCCCATACAAAAATTTCTCATGGTTTTGTGTTTAAGACCAGGAAATCCCAAGATATCCAAGACTCTAAATGGTCTCATAATAATGTCATTAATTTCCAAGTTAGGGCCCTGTATGACTGAGTGGTCCAAGGCATTCACCTTAACAGATCACCTCTGTCCACATTGGTTTAAATTTTGGGCTTTGCCAATCTGGGTATAAGAGGGCTTACCAGTGGCTTCCATTGGATTGGTGGTTCTTCCCTGGGTCTTCCAGGGTTCTTCCTCCATGAGCCATGTCTAGCCTATCATGTGCTGAAAAATGGCATTAAACCCATAACAACAGCAACAATTTTCAACATGGTACCCATGGGATAGGCTGCAATGCTTCTGATTAGGAATGAAGTTTCTTGGAGATAAATGACTTGGCTCTGATAGTCCTCTTATTAACAATGATCAGTGGATAGCCATGGGAATGATGGGGTACCCATACATGTAACAGCATAGAGGCAGAAGAGGGTCAGTGTCATCTGAGCCTGGTTTGGTCTACTGCTTTTAATGGAACTTTAAACACATTACTCGCCATAACATCCTGAGGAAAAGACAGCTGAGGAAAAGATGTGCCCTTTACTATAAGCCAACTGTGTGTTTAATATTTCCCTATGTAGGCACTTAACACAACAAATTGAATGTGCAGAAACCATTATTATCTTTCTAATCTTAGCATGGCTATGATCTATTCAAGCCAGAATTAATAGGTTTACCCTAAATACAAGCCACTGACAAAGTTTTTGATCTAGGAACTTATTCTAGAACAAATGTTATCTTTCAAAATCCATTTTTTTTAATCTGCATAGACCTTTGACCATTGAACCCAAAATCAAAAGGCCTTTTCCATACCTCAAATGCAAGATCTCTACAAATTTTGATCAAGGTATGTGGGGTATAACTGAAGTTATTATACAAAAACATTTTCCTTCTCATTGTTATATTGACCTTGACCTTTTACCTTTATGACCCCTGAATAGATGGGCTTCTTCCTTACCCCAAGTGCAAGCCATCCACAAACATTGGTCCAGGTTCTTCCCTTCTAACCTACTTTCTGATATCAATAGAGTTATTCTTTATAGTTTACTAGATTTATTATGCAGAAACCATTTTCGTTCTTTCTGTCACAGTAGCCTTGACCTTTGGGTCTGAAATCAGTAGGACTCTTCCTTACCAAAAATGTACACCATCCACAAAGTTTGCTAACTGCAGTGGGAAGACAACTTGAGTTATTGTGCAGACGTCAAATTACAGACAAAACATTATATTCATGTACATGTTAAATTTAGATCTGTAACTAACCTGTAAATTAGGAACATCTTCAAATTGCTTGATGAAATCCTCCTCTGTAACTGCACCAGCCAGGGCTGCTGAATATAAATAAAGGTCATGTTATTCCCTTTATTGCTAAAATTGCATGTTCCATTAGGCATGTAAAAAACTGATGATTTGAACTGCACCTGGTAAACTTGGTTATGCTGAAAGACAGAGCAAATTGAGAAAATGGGAGAGGTTGCTGCCGTTATTAAACTAAGCTGACAGCTGCAAATAAATTTTTAAAAATGGTCTGAACTTGGCATAAAACCTTAGACATGAAATCATTTGTGAGCACCTTTATTTAGTTGCACAAACTGTTAACCACAAGACATGCACAAAAAGTAGACAAGAAAACAAATTAGCCTTGTCTCCTTTATCAAAAAAATACTTCTATACTAGCCCATAACTAGAAAAAATTTCTTAAATTAAAGCTGTATATAAACCGTACTTGTTTATCCAACAGTTTTCCGATGTTTTTAGTGGCAGCAACAGGTGTCAGATATACTAGTGTAGAAAGTATTAGAATGACTAAAGTACACATTTTCGATCAGCTTATACATAGCTAAAATACTTTCCTATAAACGTTTGGCTCAGATTTCATCATGTTTGTGATTGAGAGAACGATATTTGCTTGTGAAGATCGTATTTAGCCAATGATAAGCCTATGCTTCTCCATTTTCCATAGTATTTATAAATACAGTGCATTTACTTGGACATCTTTGTTTGACATTAAGACCACCCCTTACAGTTTCACAAAACTGATTATCATGTGAGAAATACTGTACTAGATGCCCAATTGTGATCTATGTAGACCCAGTTTTGTTGTTACATAACTGGCAAGCAGATCAGGGTCTATACAGTTTATTCTAGTTGTGATTTCAAGTGAAGAGAATCGATGTATACACTCCAGTTACATTAGATTTATACAAAAACTAATTAATGTGTATTTCAAATGTTGCCAATAATGACTTCTAAAGACACCAATGAAGATAACAAATGTTTTTAATACCAGATCCTGTGTCAGTATCATTTAGTCTTGCAAATTTTCATATTTAAAGCTTGTACTGAAGTATAAACTGTAAAGTCTGAGTTCCAAGTCAAAACAAGGTTAATAAATGTTAGACTTGAATTCTGTAAATTTCCTAAGTGACAGACCTCTTCCAGCATAGTTCAACATAAATGTATGGATAAATATTTTTTTCTTCAAAAAACCCTGAAGCACTGTTACTTACTGTAAGTCAATTTTTCAGTAACATGAATTCCATCAAAACAAACTAGGAAGGATATTTTGTATTTGTTATTGTGCTTTAAGATGAATAACCAACAATACGGCTTTCTGGTCTTGGATCAGAGTAGCTATATAGTTCAGAAAGTCATATTATCAAACTTGTAGGTAGCTGAAAGATCAGTCTGTAATCTGCAAAATAACTGAAGTGAAGAAAAAAAATGTTAAAGTCGTTCTTCGAAAAACCTGAGCTTTTTGACCATGGCTTAGTCTGATTAACTTAATTTAAATTATTTTTTTTAAACATACCTGTATGCATAAACTTTGTACAGCTAATATTAGCTGAAGATGGTAATTGCAACACTAATGCTTCACTAAGTAACTATTTGCAATATTTTGCGCCCAACAGGGGTGTTTGAATAATGTCTGCAACTCACTTTTTCTGCAACTGGATTGCAAAGGGATCAATACTGCATATATTAACCTATAAGTCAAGTCCAAATGCAGATAACAGTCTCTGATCTGCCATCTCAAAATACACAGGTGGATCAGGGCCTGTGTTGCCTGTTCGACTGATTACTCCTAACAAACTTCACAGATTTGGGTCCTTCATCACATTATGCAATTATCTGGGTCTCTGCAGTTTACATCTGGACTCGACTTGTAAGCTAGCATATGTGGTATATGTGCACAATGTGGGCTCAGTTTCTTTATTGCTATGTTAAAAAAATATGGAAGGGGTATATCATGTTAATTTACCTTTGTCAAACTTCCTAGCTTTCCATCCATCTAGCTTTTAAACCTAGGTTAAATTCTTTACTTTAGAGACCTTGGATGACCAAGAGGCCTAAGGTGCTCACCTTTACAGATCACTGACATCTCACCTGTCCACATGGGTTTGAGTCTCGGCTCAAACCAACCTGGGTATGTGTGAAAGTTTGGCAGTAGCTTCTCATGATTTGGTGATTCTTCCTTGGTTCTTCCTCCACCAAATATACTGGCCGACATGTGTATCATATCCTGTGCTGAAAAATGGCATGAATCCCATAAAAAGCCAACAAAATAGTCCCTCAAAGAGACTGATGCTCTACTACTGTAAGGAACTTGCAGGAATTCAAGATAAGACCATTCTTCCTTTAAACTGTTGAGTGTTGAAATCATCACCAATATTTTTCACCTATAACAATATTTTCAAATTAACTGCTACAGTTCACATATTCGGAACTTTCCTGTGGACACACCAAGGCATAATGGAATACATGTATATTCCACAAATACCCCATATATGAGTAGAAGAGAACAAACACATCACAAGTACAAGATTCAACCTTGCATAAACTACATTGTAACTGTTGCTTTCTTTCATAAAAATTGAACTTAATTTTGACCCCACTGGCACCTGACTGCATTTGAAAGATATTTAGTTCGTAATTCTGGGTATCGAAAGCCAATGAAGTAGTCTGATAGCTAACTTCAGTATCCGTCAGTGCAAACAAAATATTTGTTCTGGTTTCCTGCTGTAAACCTATTAGAGTTAGTCAGTCAAACTGAAAGTTTATTCTCTTAAAATTTTCTCCACACTCACTGATCGAGAATCCAGGTTAATGGATCTTAATGCCAAATGCACTTGCTCCCTCTGCCAACAGCTTACAGTATTCCTCAGCCTGTTGTAATAGTTCATGGGATTTCACAGCCTATTGTAATAGTTCAATGGGATTTCACAGCCTATTGTAATAGTTAAATGGGATTTCACAGCCTGTTGCAATAGTTTCACATGGCTGATACAGACTTTTTATTAAATAATTTGTTTCTCTGTGATTGTACTAGCTGAAAAAAGTTAAGCTGATTGTAAATGGCACACAGCATGCCAAGTAGTCATTATTTATTCAGATCAGATTGTCTAGTCTATGTCTGGTAGGCACTCAAGAAACACTGCAATGAATGAAAAAGCACCTTAAGTTCTTAAAAACAGTGTTAAAAAGAAATGATGAATGAAACCAAATCTGGACTAGAAAATAACTTTTCCTAATATGGAAGTCAAAAAATATAAAAGTCAGTTGGTAATAAACTCAAAGATTAAAATACTGGAAGAAAAAAACCCCAGCAAATTTTGTTTTAAAATTGAATCAAATAAAGGATCCCCTACACACAAGGTAAAAACTGCCAAAAAAACAATATGTACTTGCTTATAAGTCGAGTCCCGCTACAAACTGCACAGACCCAGATCTGCCATAGCATATGTGCTGGCAGATCTGGATCTATGCAGTTTGTAAGGAGTGATCAGTAGAACAAATAACATAGATCCTGGTCTGTAGGCACAATAGGATAAGGTAGATCAGGACCTTTGTCATTTGCAGTTTAACTTGACTTAAAAGCAAGTATATGGTACATTATATATTCATCAAGTAAAGGACATAACACACTTAAACCAAGTCATAAACATGTCAGAACTTGGCCTAATCTGCATCTGCTGGTACACCCCCCCCCCCAATGTTACAAGATACAGTTAGACCTCAAGACTAGATGTAACAAAAAGTACTTTTAAAATTCTGTGACAATGTAGAGTAGTACAACAGGTCTAACATTTTATACTAAAACCTTTGTTGCTCCAGGCACTAAAACTACAATTCAGCAGCTATAATGCAATAACCCCTCAAATAGGGTTCTAATAATTTTATCAACCTGAATAAACCTGGCAAAAGAATACAAATAACCAATCTCTAAAAATGGGCAA
>JAECUM010001119.1:0-11068 GCA_016617855.1 Megalonaias nervosa
GTGATTTATAAGGGAAAGAACATATAAAACATCAATTAATTTGGATATATTGCATAACATTAGAATCTGGACTGGAATGTTACAGTTTTATTCTTGATTCATTCATGTCCATTGCACAGTTAATTTTATCATTACTAGCGTTTATTAAATTGCCGAAACTTAAATAGCTCTTGTGTATTGTGATTAAAATCCCAAGCTGACATCAAGTCAAAGCAAACCTTGTGCTGAAGAAAAGCTCGGGACATTACAGATGTTTTAATCACTTGACAAAAGCGAATGTATAACATAGACGTCGTATGTTTAAATAATGATTGCTTAACTATGGTTGTTTATGATAGGTTGCTTTAAGAAATATGTGATATCAACAGTTTTATTTTAGTAAACTTTGAATGAAGGTATCCCCCTGTTGTCAACATGGGTTACTTTCAAACAGAGTCGGGTATCACTAAAAATGAAATGGTCAGTACATTGTATATGAATTTGCTATATGTATGTTAATTGTTGTTGAAGTGGTAATTTAAAAAAACTGTAGCTAAAGTGAAATGAAGTAGTAGTTAAGAAGGCGGATCCAGAGACCCCCACCCCCTTCAAAATAAATATATTCTGACATTTTTTTCACCCTCCTCCTCCAAATTTCAGTAGTTAAGAAGGCAGATCCTAAACCAAACCGATAAAACTTTCTATTTTGTAATTTTATTAAGGAGTTATTTTCAGCTCAAATTAGGGCAGATCCTAAACCAAACCGATAAAACTTTCTATTTTTTAATTTTATTAAGTAGTCATTTTTAGCTCAAAATAAGACGAAATGGAGTGTCCAGAAATTTTTTATTCGATCTTGGAGAGGAGACCCCCACCCCTTTCCAATTTTGTCGGAGAAAGATATTACTAAACATTTACTACTGTTGCAACCATATTTTATGATAATCTTTTTCATACCTGCTGACTCTCATTGGCAGAATATCCGTTAACATACTGTCAATAATGCGAAACTCGCGTATTAAATCGTCCATATCATATTTTACACCTCGCAAGTAAGATCGTATTTGATCAAGTAATTTTTTATAACTGATAATTGCTATCTTACAAGCATTTTTTTTCGTCTCAAGCTTGGGTTCGATCTTCTTACATGCCGTTGAAAGAGAGACACCGATACCAGAAATAATTAACAAAAATGGATTTAATAATGCTCCACTTGATATTATGCCAGAGCTAGTCATTAACAATGGCAAATATGATATTACTCGAAGTATTCTACGGTAGTATTTATAACATTCTTTTACACACCAAAGGTTTTATGATAAAATTTGTAATATTGTACTAATGCTTCAACATCTTGTTTTGGAATTTCTTCTGAAATATGATTGAAATCAATGATATGTTTTTTCATTATACATTTTTTTTTTACACAAAAACAAAAGTTCTAATGCCAACAATTGAATCAAGAAAATCACGAAATTTATTATTGTTAGGATCAGCTATAAAAAGTCTGTATTTGTCATAAACATCTGACGAAGTATCATTATATCGTTTATCTGTTTGTACCTCATTTTTCTTTAACCAAGCGTATGAGTAGTAGTATAAGAAAATGGGGCTAGTAGCGCAGTTCTATACTTTTATGCCTCAAAACAGCTTAAAAAACCCTCTATAAAAAACGTCTCAACGATCAACAATGTCGAAAAATTTGGGATGTTTTTATGAGCCAAATAAGGACTAAAACGGTTTAAAAAGGCTTCTATTCAACGATATTTAACATACAAATATTTCGTTAAAACTACAACAGAGCTCTCCAGAACAAAAGTAAAAAATAGAAGGTCTTAAATGAATATACAGAGGCTTGTGGAAAAATATAATAATATCACAGGATCAATGTACGAAACTGTCTTTAAACCTCATCTGATAAAAAGTTACACGAATAAAGCTTAAAACAGTCTAGAAAGCTTTATACAGCAAAAATGAAAAAAGTCATAGTAGCGCAATTTTTGATTTTGCATAAAATATCTTAATGAAACGGTCTAGAAAGCCTTATACAGAAAAATGAAAAAAGTCATAGTAACGCAATTTTTGATTTTGCATTGAAACCTACAACAGAGCTTTTATAAGAAAAAGAATTAAATATATATTAATACATAGAATGAGAAATTATATCAACACACACCTGTTATATTTTTCAAAGAACGAACCTTATGTATCAGATAAATATTTTACAACGAAAGACGGTGAAGTTGTTTATCCTAAATGTATAAAAGTATATGTATTCAATCTAACTGAAAAATCTATGATAGAGTTCGATTCAGTTTTGTTCGCATCACTTGGTATGCAAGTAAATCAAAAACGTATTGGACCACATAAACTTATTAATAGACCAGATGGAACATTATGGATTTGTTATAAGATAAAAAGCAATAGTATGAGGAAATGTTTAAGAAATGGATGAGTGATCCGAAAATGGATGTATATACACATATAATTAAAAGTCTTGATGAAAAAATGCAGAATATAATAAAGAACAAGAAGAAAGAAAACGAGTACGTGCATATTCAAAATCAATAGCAACCTGAAAGATTAAGTTTGAGGAAGAGTCTTATAATGACCTAACGCTAATGTATTAATTCCATCGATGCAGTAACGTTTATCATCGAAATTGGTTAACGCGCGCTTTGTTAATTTATCTGTTTTAAGCTGATGGTTATAAGATCTTATTGTGTGCATGGTCGCGGTATGTTTACATGAATTTCTAAGGACGATGATATAATCGCTATGTTTGATTTCATTTTTAACCACAGACTTCTTAATACCTTTTAACTTTTTGCTTTCTTTACCATCATTAGATTTAACCGAATACATCTTGCTTCGAAGTCCAACGAATTCCAATACCGGTCTGAAACAAAATTCATCCTTCATCTTCCCCATAACCTTTTTATTACTAGGGTCAGCAAATGGAGATTCCATGCTAACGTCTGATAAATCGAACTCATCCTTATGCATGTAGATATCTTGATACACATCTTCGGTGAACACTTGATAAACTAGCGAATCTGTATCTGTGAAAAGTAATTTTGATTGTGGCCAGACTTTCTTAGCAAACCCATAGTGAAATTCGTACATCAGCCATTTCAATATTTCTAAAACAGTCGCACCAACATATATCGGTTTGATCAGCTTTAGTTTAGTTTTAAATTTCTTTACCAAACTCAGATTTTCATTTATACGTATCGATCCAGCAAAAGCATCTGAGGCAACTAATTTACTTAATCGTTTCTGGTTATTAACAATCTCAATGTCAACGCGCTTTCGGGTGTTTTCCATGGTTTTGCCAAAGACAGAATTATTCATGAGCTTAAAGAAACCCTTTTCGAAATCTGTTGTTGCTGCTGTCCTCATGTCATTGTTAAACTTGATATATGGCTGCATCCATTTTGATTGCCTGATTCGAAGTATCTTATGAATTTTGACTAATACTAATCCGTTGTCGAGAGCCTGCTTAAGATTTCTATAGTGACAGACATAGTTGCGTTTGTTAAGTAAGTTTGGAACTAATTTGGCTAACATGGCGGGTTTACCTTCGCGATTAGCTATTTGCTCACATGACAACAATGAATCGGATATTATCATCTTTTCAGGTAGAAATGGATAGTCATTATGTAAATCATGCAGCGACTCTGGATAATCCACATCCACTTCAAGATAATAACTGTGATCGTCATCAGATAAATCAACAGAAAAGTTTTTAGTGTCTGAAAGAAATTCTCGTTCCTCAACCCATCTATCGACAGCATGAGGCATTGATTGAGACATCGCCCAACTATAAAGCGCATTCTTATCTAGGTAAATAATATAGCTCGAAGGTTGTGTTAGTTAAAAATTTGTGAAAAATGTTAAATATGTTTTGTGAAGAAAAAAAAGTCTGAGTTAATAATATCTCACGACTTCTTAATAATAATTAATTATTATTATTATTAACTCCAAGAATCTCTAGAAATTACTTGTTAAGGTATTTTTAAGAAATTACGTTAGATACTACTAGGTTATTATTATTATTAAAAAGCCGTGAGATATTATTAACTCAGATTTTTTTCTTTCACAAAACATATTTAACATTTTTCACAAATTTTTAACTAAAACAATGTCATCATGAAAGGATTAATTTGCTAAAACAATCATTAAAAATGGCGCCCCATGAAAGGGCTTTATTTGACAAAAACAATCAATCAAAACAATGATGGCCATGGATGACTTTGTTCGCTGAAATAATTATTGTAAGATGGCCGCCCCGTAAAAGGATCTTATTTAACAAAAACAATTAATAAAAAGCAATGATGATTAATAGAAGACTTTATTCGCTTAAATAATTATTAATAAACAATATTAACCATGAAGAACTTTATTTAACAAAAACGCTGGATTATTTATTATTATTATTTATTATTATTATTTTTATTATTTATTATTTTTATATCTTATGCCTAAAACAACTTATTTATCTAAGCAAGATGAAGAAACTATTATTAACAGTCGTCATAGAGAAACAGCTCAAAAGATCGCTAAAGATTTTAAGATTGGTTTAACTCGAGTTTATGATATCTGGAAATCTGCTAAAGTCTGTGGAAGCATTAAAAGTCAAACAAAACCTGAGAATGTTGTTAGAGTTTTGTTTAAGCCTGAAATCAAACAAACTAAACTTATAAGCGAAACTAAATCTGAATATGTGATAAAACCAGAATCTAAAACTATTGTAAAGCTGAAGAAAGAAACAAACTATGTTGACCAAGTTCAGCCTGAATCAAACAAACAATCTGGTTATATTATTCAGCAAGCTCATGTTAATGCTATTGGAACTAAAATTAAATTATTAAATACGAAATTGGAAAAACAGGCAAATAAATTCTGATTTAACTTATTCATGTCAATTGCTTAAAGAAAAAAATAGAAAACTTAAAGAATTTAATAAAGCTTCTGTGGAGATGCAGGCACACTTAGAACACTCAATATTTGTTAAACCTGTATTTGAGCAATTCGATACAAAACCTGAAGATGCATTGCTTGAAGAGCCAGTTAAAGTTGTCGAAGAAACATTTATGAGTAGATTTAATAATAAAGTTCAAAATAAGCCTAGAATAAAAGAATATGATCGCAATAGTGTTGAAGCTTGTATTGATCGAGAAAATGAGCGACGCAAACGTGAAGAAGATATAATGCTCGCTGAAGAAGAAAAATTATATCAAACTGGAAATAAGCAACAACGAGATGAAATTTTGCGAACTAGAGATGCGCGAAGACTTAATGAAGTTTTCTGGCCAGGTAATACTTAGATTTTTTTACATCTTTGATAAAGTCTCATTCAATGACTTTTGCATTTCTTTAAAAGTTTCACTTAACATTTGTATTTGTTTAAGAATTTCAATCAATAATTCTTTAGAAGTCTTTATATCATCAGATTTTTTGCCAGTTAATCGCATGCCTGGTTGACAAAGATTAGTTTGATGTTTTTCACATGATTTAGTACAGCGAATACAGTGCTGATGTGAAGATGAATAATAATCGTTACAATGAGAGTTGCAGGACATTGGTTAGTTCAAGAGCCTTTCAAATTTGATCTTTCTTGAAGTTTCTTTCGAAGTCTTTCTAGAGCTTTATTAGGTCTGGTTTTATTATTCAATAATGACAACGATATTCTGGAAAACCCGCCATTGACATGCTCTTTTACATGAATCATATTAATTTTATTTTTAACAAAATGTGAATTAATATTATCGTTGGCTAATTTCATCGCCGTTTCATAAAGTTCATCATCATCAAGTATTATAACTGATTTCTTCATGAAATATTATAAATATTTATGTTTAATATAAATTATAATATGAATTTGTTAAAAAAATAATTTTATCTTGATCGCACAACATTAACTTAATAATATTTTCTTTAGCCGCATTTGTTCTTCATATTTATGTTGCCGTCGCTCTTGCTGCATTTTCTCATGTCGCAATCGTTGAATAAGTGAGCATTCATTATTTCGTTTATTGCGATCTATCAACATTTCCAGATGTGATCGAGTCATTATGTCTTGAGTTTCTTTAGATAGATGTTTTATTCGTCTCTTGAAGCCAGCCAAACCACAATTATAATCAGGATTGGTATATGGAAATCGATGATAGGAAGTTTTATTCATTATTATTTTTCTTTATCTTTAATATAGATTATAATATGAATTTGTTAAGAAACAGTTACTAATTCAGGTGCAACTTTTGTGTTTTGACCTAGTTCTGTGAACGCCGGTCTAGCAAGGAATTCTTCAATAGTAGGTGGAATTAATTTTTGAGCTTTTGTCACATTTCGTCTTGAGTAATAGATTAACAAAGCAGCATAATTTGTTCCGCCACATTTCCAGCAAAGTTGATATTTACCTCGGACTCCAAGGCCGCATTGCAAACATGGTCGGCAGCCTTTTGACGCTGTCCTTAGGATGTAACCTCGATGAAAGCCACAGTATTCTTGATAGCAACTTTTTCCACAAACTTGATCTGATCCTTGTAGAAGCCATTTACAGTTATATAAACCGACTGGAAAAGGCATCGATATAATTATATTTTAATTTAATTTAAAATAATTAATAGCATAAATTAGCTTCAAAAAGCAGATATTAGCACTATAGCCACCCGCAGACGCTTAAAACCGGTTTAAACTGGATTAGACTGGATTGATAAATAAAAACCAGATAAAACTGGATAAAACCGGATTGTTGAATAAAACTGGATAAAACCGGTTTGTTAAATTTTCCTATTTGAATAAAAGAATTTAATATATATAATAACATAAAATGACAAAGACCAAGCAAACACGTCATCAAATTGTCAAGAAAACAATAAAATTATATAAGACTCTCACAGGAATAGAACCAAGATATCCTAAAGAAAATGCTGATTTATACGAACTTCAGCGAGAGATCCAACGACGACTATTCAGACAGGTACTTCCAGATATAGAATCCCACAAAGGTCTTGCTAGAAAAGCTAGACAAAGTCATCATGAGAAAGTCAAAAGTCTCGTGGATGAATATATTGCAATAACTGGAATAAAACCTAGATATCCTAAGAAAACTGTTGATATTGAGCGATTACAAAATATGCTTGCAGAAATTAAGAAATCTCAGATTAACATTAAAGAAGCCGAATCATCGTTCGCCGGATTCAATAAAACCTTTCGTATAGATAATTTAGATCAGGCGCCGTTAGAAATTTTAATAAAAAAGATTATTGATTATATTCATCTTAAAGAGCCTCGTGTTAAAACAATTGCGGAATTGCGAGTTACATTTCAACATGCCATCGACGCAGATAAATATACGCGGCCATATATGAAAAGTAATCTAAAGGTCGTCTACGTTCATGATGACATAGATAAAGTTTCCGCAATCATAGCGCAAGAAATCGAAAACAAGATTGATAATTATACTAGGTCTGGATCAGGTTGGACTTTGGTCTCAAAAGATTATTTATTAATTCATACTTATAAATATGATCCGTTGCGGGCTGGAAAATTCGTTAAGTTACCCAAGGCCATTCTAGACACTAATTGTGTTATTAACGTTAAATCAGATGATGATGAATGTATTATGCGGAGTATTTTAGCTCACCTATTTCCTGTTGATAAAGATGCCAACAGAGTTTCAAAATACCTCGAACATGTTTCAAAACTGAATTTTACAGATATTGATTTCCCAACTCCGATTAAGCAGATTTCTAAGATCGAAAGTCAAAATCGAGATCTGATTCCACATGGCATTAATGTTTTCGGACTCGATGATAATTGTAAACTTTACCCGATAAGAATATCACCTTATGCTGGACCTGACACGATAAACTTATTATTTTATCATAAACATTACTCGTTGATAAAGAACTTTAACGGATTAGTCGGAAAACAATATAATAATCATAAATCAAAATTGCACTTTTGTTATAAATGTTTGCACGGTTTTCATGATAATGATACATTATTAAAACATCTCGAATACTGCGTGCATAACCAAAGAACAACTTTACCGAATAGTGATAACAAATTATTAAGATTTAGTAAGTTTAAAAATTCCGCCACAGCTCCTTTCACTATCGCATAAGATTTCGAATCAATTCAAATTCCTATTGAAAACAATTCTAAGAAATCTCAGACTGAAAAAACAAATGATAGTGAGACAGTTCATCTAACTAAACACGTTCCAGCTTCAGTTGGATATAAAGTTACATGTATTGTTGATCCTAAGCTTAGTTAAAATCTATAGAAGAATGCAAGATTCTGATGAAGACGCTGCAGTATGGTTGCTTAAGAATTTGTTTGCAGAAGCTGATAAAATTTATCAAAAACTTTCAATAAAGCCTGAATATATGATAACAGACCAGGATTGCGCAAAATTTAATAAAGAAACACGATGTCATATTTGCAATAAAGGTTTCGTTAAACTTAAAGTAAAGACTTCTGAAGAAAACAATCAGACTGAAAACAATCAGGCAGAAACTTCTGAGAAAAAGCCTAAATCAAAAGCAAAACCTAAATCTAAAGATATGACTAAAAAGCTTGATCATTGCCATATTACAGGAAAGTATTTAGGAGCAGGTCATAAAGATTGCATAATTAATTTTCATAAAGTAAATTTTATTCCTTGTGTCGCCCATAACTTTAGAGGATATGATGGACATTTTATTATTTCTGCACTTGGGCATCCCGATATCTTTCAGGTTGCTATTGATTTTGAATATGCACGTACTCGTTTTCTTTCTTCTTGTTCTTTATTATATTCTGCATTTTTTCATCAAGACTTTTAATTATATGTGTATATACATCCATTTTCGGATCACTCATCCATTTCTTAAACATTTCCTCATACTATTGCTTTTTATCTTATAACAAATCCATAATGTTCCATCTGGTCTATTAATAAGTTTATGTGGTCCAATACGTTTTTGATTTATTTGCATACCAAGTGATGCGAACAAAACTGAATCGAACTCTATCATAGATTTTTCAGTTAGATTGAATACATATACTTTTATACATTTAGGATAAACAACTTCACCGTCTTTCGTTGTAAAATATTTATCTGATACATAAGGTTCGTTCTTTGAAGAATATAACAGATGTGTATTGATATAATTTCTCATTCTATGTATTAATATATATTTAATTCTTTTTCTTATAAAAGCTCTGTTGTAGGTTTCAATGCAAAATCAAAAATTGCGTTACTATGACTTTTTTCATTTTTCTGTATAAGGCTTTCTAGACCGTTTCATTAAGATATTTTATGCAAAATCAAAAATTGCGCTACTATGACTTTTTTCATTTTTGCTGTATAAAGCTTTCTAGACTGTTTTAAGCTTTATTCGTGTAACTTTTTATCAGATGAGGTTTAAGACAGTTTCGTACATTGATCCTGTGATATTATTATATTTTTCCACAAGCCTCTGTATATTCATTTAAGACCTTCTATTTTTTACTTTTGTTCTGGAGAGCTCTGTTGTAGTTTTAACGAAATATTTGTATGTTAAATATCGTTGAATAGAAGCCTTTTTAAACCGTTTTAGTCCTTATTTGGCTCATAAAAACATCCCAAATTTTTCGACATTGTTGATCGTTGAGACGTTTTTTATAGAGGGTTTTTTAAGCTGTTTTGAGGCATAAAAGTATAGAACTGCGCTACTAGCCCCATTTTCTTATACTACTTGAGTCAAAAGTATCTCCTACTTCACGTTCGTACAAATCTGTTTCATTCACCAGATTACTGTAATCGCTTTCTGTTTCATCAATATACCCTAATACCAAGCTTATTTGATCTAATGTGAAATTTTTGAGAACAAGATGTTGTCTGATAATTGCATATGCGACAACGAAATTTGCTAACATTAATTTTTTGAGTGATTTTAGTCCAGTAATGTTAAAATCAGTAAAAGTATTTACTTTAAGCCACAATTTTTGGTATTGTTTTGTGAACATTTTATCAACCTCATTGTAATAATTTCGTAATGACAATGGTCTAGAGCGTTGGAGTGATGGAAATGGAATATCATCTGCTTTACCTATATCGTAATAAGAACCAATCCCTACGCCAAATTTTGTTCAATTGACTTCCTAAAAAATTTTTCTCGCTCAATGTCACCAAGATCATTAATTTCATTGTCAAAATCATTAATTATTTTTAAAGACCTTTCAACAATAATCGGATAAAATTCTGGGTCTTTTTTTCGCATCAGTGGCAAAATTGCGTTTGAGTACTCTTTAATAAGTAACTCCGTGTCTGGTGTCATGTTTATAATATTAACTAGCGTTTCTTTGTTGTGGTAGACATACCGAGGTACTTAAAAATTTCTCGTTTTGAAAAACTATTATATATTTTTTTGTTTCTTTTTATTCCAATTATTCTAGATTCTGCTAGCTTGTCAAGACGGTTATGATTTTCCTTTATTCGTCTTTCTTCTAGTATTCTTCCGTTATAAATTCGTGCCTTTATTAAGTCTGATTTTATTATCAAATCTATATTTTTAAAGCCAAGCTCAAGTAATATTTTTTTAAATATAATTTCAACTTGTTTTTGTTCCTCTAGGCAATCATCAGGATGACAGTATCTGCTTATAATATCAAAGTTTTCTATAGCTTTCAACAGTTGTGGTCCTCGCATATGCATAACACGAACAAATTGTTTTTCTTCTTCTGACAATGGAGAGTTTATCATTGGAATTATAAAATTTTTTGTTGTATTTATCACATGTGCCGCTAGTGATATATTCCCAACATCTATTTTAGGGTTAAAAATATTATCATAAAATTCTCTTGCAATGGTTATAATTGGTGGTTCTGACATTATTTTATAGCATTAGATTAAATTTGTTCGTCGAGTGTGTATATTTGAAATGCTGTCAGTCCTGGAAATGGATGTTCAGCAGCTAAAACATTAACAGGAAAATATAAGTACTTGTTAACAGTGTTATCTGTCGGTATTGTAAAATATTGTGTTGTTGAAATGTAAATGTCTGTTGTGTTATACAATGTTGTCCAGTTGATATCGTCATTTGATCCTTCCAAT